>VXBW01003107.1:208777-422159 GCA_013400375.1 Thinocorus orbignyianus
CTGCCCTTCCATTAAATATATGGCAAAGATCCAAAACTGGGGAAAAGAGTAGTTTAGCAATGAGGTGTAGTATTGATGAACAAGATACCAAGATTTGATTTATTACCTTGCGCTCTGGGCACTGGCAAGTCTACAGAAACAAAATGCGCAGCAGCAGTTTTAGATAAAACTAGTTTATTTTGGCCTGAGTTTGACTCCTCTGGACAGCTAATTTGTGAAATTATAATGAATTAAAAGAAGTGTTGACTGTTACAAATGTCATCAGTGTTCTCTGGCTGGATGTAAAATATTTCTTTGTCACACCATTAAATGAAGAATATTTTCTTCAGTGTCATTACCATGATTCAGACTTTTAAAGGTGCTTTGTACTAGGCATAGCAGAAAGGCACAAGTTTATGTACCACAAGATTCTTGCATTGTAAAGTACCAACTGTTCTTGGAGGACCCATAGTATCAAGTTGAGAAAGCATCTCCGCTTCTGATTAAGTTGTAGCTCATAAATATTTCATGAGTACTGGATTACCACTCAGACTGAGGTAAGAGTAAACTTGTAGTTATGGCTATTAGAAAGTAGAAGTAAATGTAGATATTATAATATAATTTGTACAGTGCTTTTACATTGAAATCAATTGGCAAGAAGAGGTTTCTGTAAGGGCAAAATCCTTTTCTGATGTAAAAAGATATTCTGTTGACTTCACCCCACCAATGCTAATTTATTGTATGTAGCAAGCTTCCCTTAAAGATTTCAGTGGCTTTGTAAGCGATGATGCAAGATTCAGGCAGCTCATCTGTACCTTCTCACAGTATACTTCTTGAGTGAAATGGATTTTTCTTCTGTTTCAAAGCAATGGTTGCACATAATGAATCAAAACTGTAAGGAAAAGATAATTCAGCAGACCAGAAATTCTACTGGGTTTAGTTTACTTTGTACTTTTAACGTCACAGAATCCTCAGAGCAAAATGTCACAAGCAATTGCTGGGCCTCACATTCTCCAATAAGAGCCTCAAGCCATCTTTATCCCTTAAAAAGACATTTCTGTGAACAATATAGGCTGATAGTCACAATATTCCTTCATGTAGTCTTCCACTCTTTGAGAGTTTGTACAGATTAGTTTTAGGCTTTTTGGACAGTAAAAAGAAATCTGAGAAAAAGAGATTTTTCTGGTAGTCAGGTTTGTGTATGTTGACAGTACTGAACAGAATGGATTTTGCAGCTTCACTTAAAACATGGAGTAATATTAGTTGTAATAAACATTTTCACCGCAGGACTTGCCATGCTGTTTTGAAAAACATACTTAGGTGGTTTTTCAGATTCTCTTTCTGCATTAATCATGAAGGAAAGATTTAGCTGGATTTATAAAGCTAGGAGGAGCCGCTTTGCCAAGAGCTTCACGTTCCTCCAGGATTGTTCATTTTGCAGTTTTCTGCATTATACAGTTTATGCTATGCCAGTGTGATCTCAGTAAGGTACGCAATAGGATGCTGAAAGTGATTCTGAGATTGTACAGTTATATCCTCCTTTCAGGTTTTTGCAAGGTGATGTAGAGTTTGGATTTGAATTGGGGTGTAGATTTGAAGTAGTAGTTGGTATCTCTGTTCTTAATAAATTAAACATTTCTGAAATTTATAGCAAAAAATAATGTTTTGGGACTCATCTTTCCTTTAACTTTTCACTTTTGGAGCCTGGGGCTCAAATACTCACAGATATTGTGCCATCAGCATGCTGTAGGGAAGAGATGCCATCCAGAGGTACATGGGCAGGCTTGAGAGGTGGCCCCATGCAAACCTCATGAAGTTCAGTCAGGCCAAATTCAAGGTCCTGCACCTGGATCATGGCAATCCCAAGCACAAATACAGATTGGGTGGAGAATGACTGGAGAACAGCCCTGAGGAGAAGTACTTGGGGGTGTTGGTTGATGAAAAACTCAACATGAGCTGGGAATGTATGCTGGCAGCCCAGAAAGCCATCTGCATCCTTGGCTGTATCAAAAGAAGCGTGGCCAGCAGGTTGAGGGAGGTGATCCTACCCCTCTGCTCTGCCCTGGTGAGATCCCACCTGGAGTACTGTGTCCAGCTTTGGAATCCTCAGCAGAGGAAGGANGTCTATGATTCTATTATATGAAAAGACCGAACCTTCCCTTATCATCGTCTTTTTTGTTCCCTTATTGTTTTGTATTTGTATAAATTGAAAAGTATAAATGGGAGGTTTTATCCCAAAAGACTACCAGGAAAACTCTGCTTCCCAGGGCATCTATCTGTGTGCTTTGTAGGGCACTGGCCATGCCCCTGAAAATGGGCAGTTTTGGCTAGCATCTGCTGGTTGGCCACTGTTGGCTGAGTTTACAGTTTTGAATAAAAAAAATAATGCAAACTTGCCTGATGAATGAGGAGTAGGGTTCATTTATAAATCTGTTTCAAGAATAAAGCATGTGTTGATGGATCTGTGTTCAGGGAAACAAGGTCATGAGGAAGGCTAAATAAAGCAGAAGTGACTTGTTACGTTGGTATTGCTGTTACTAAGAAGAAATTCTTCAGTTTATTTGGCTGGTCTTTATAGTTGAGGTTGAAATGCCTGTAAAATGACACTTTTAATCTATGGCTGCTTGGGAATTGCTAACTTGCTTTGACTTGCCCTTTTTACCCTTGATAAGGAAATGAGTTCTGGGAAAACTGTACAGTCAAATCAAAGTATACAAATCATTAGCTCTTGCCACACAGTTCAAGTTTATTGCTTGGCTGGTTGGTGGACACTGAATGGATGTGGAAAGTAGTAAGAAGTTGTCTTTAGTGATGTTGAAACCTGAAGAACTTGTTAAAATCTATAAAGAGTAAATATGAGGATGTTGGAAAATCAGCTTGCATTACGTGGGATCCCTGGTTTAAGCCAGTTTTGGGTTGCAAGGAGAGTGGGATATGGGGTCTGCAAAACCCCTACTGACTGGCATTCCTTGAAACATCTTCATCTGCCAACAATGAAAAAACCTTAATCTCTTCCTCCAGCTTCATTCCCTTGGTTGGGAAAATAATTCCCGAGAATGTGACTTCTGTTTGCAGGTAGTCTTGTGAATTCTTGACCGCAGAAGCATTAATATGAAATTCTTTCATTTCTGTATTTAGTCTATATTATTTCAGGGGCTGACAATTTTTTCTGGTGTTGCTGATATTCACTGTCCCATGAATTTACCTATGAAGTATTTTTGGGTACCTGTGGGCTATGTGTGTAAATAGAAGAGAGTTGAGAGGATCCAGGGGAAAAGCAGACAATGGTTTTCTACAGTGTGCATATTTAATTGTTTATAGAACCATTCACTGGTTTTTGAATGTCTCTTTTCGTTCATAGTGTTAAATATCTTCATTTCACCTGTTGGTGAACTATAGGCATGCAGAAAAAATCAGTCCTTACCTATCTTGTCTACCAAACATGGCTGCTTTTCTTCTGGAATGTTGACTTAAGAATGTTTAATTTATTTAATTGTGCATTAAATATGTGCACAGTTGCTGTGAAAATTTTCATCTTTCATTGTCTTCACTCTCCCGTCCCCAAGAAACTTGATATTTAAAATAAATTTAACTTGCATACTGTAGTGAGTATCTTTTATTTCAGCAGCAGTGGCTCTAGTTAGTTTGTGAAGAAGGATAGATCGTTGTTACCAGTTGGAACTGGATTTAGAACTAGCTACATCAGCTGCAGACTACAATGGGTCTTGAAAAATCTCAGTGTAATCAAAAGCAGATCATTTGTTACTCAGCCAACTGTATAATAATAAGTGGGGAAGTAGTTTAGTTGATGACAGCAAACAGAGAGGAAAAATAAATAAATAAAGGACATACAGCAGTTCTTGAAGACAATTTTCTACCATGGCATTGGAAAAAATTGGTTCCAGTCACGCATCTTTTGTGCATTTTAAAGAGGTGATTGATTTTAAAGGAACTTGGAGGTGCATATCAGTTCTTCAGCTCAGTCAGTAAAACTTCCCTAGTTTTAGTAGCTTTCTGCAGTTCTCTTCTGTGATGGAGAAAATACCCACATAAGCTTCTTCAGAAGGTTAGAGATACTGAAATTATGATATCCCAGATTCTGCTTGTGCATCACCCAGTGTGAAACAGATATATAACTCAACTACTGCCAACTGAAGCAATGAAATCCAGGTTGTATATAGGGAATACAGTTACTTGGAGCCCACCCAAATTCTGTTATTTTTCCTTTAAAATTTTTTTTCAGTTGGAGCTTGTTGGCATGATGCATGTTTTATTTAGAAGGGGCTCTTCTCTTTATGGAAACTGGACTGTAATTCTTGATATTCATCTGACTTTGATCAAATTTTAAGATTGTGCTGAATGAGAGAGGATAGAGAGACCCCAGAGAAATTTCTAAGACTGCAAGGCTGTGACTAGACAGTGAGCTGGCTTCTTTCTCTTTTTGTTTACTTCCGCTTGTATTGCTGAAATGTCATATGAGTCAGTAGACAAAATCCTTAGTTTTTGTCGATTTTATATTTATTGAAACAACTGGAAATGTTCTGTTTGTATGCATTTGATAAAACTGGAGTACCTGAGAATGAAATCGGACTAAGTGAGTATCATGTTTTAATTTACGGCTGATTTTAATCGAAAATTAGATTGTTTGACTTAAGGTAGTAAATCTAGTAAGTTACAATTTGAAATATCACCACATTTTTTTCTGTCTTATCTCTGGAAGATCTTCTAAGCAAAGCTCTATTCACTTAAAGAATGTTTTGTTTCAAAAGTAGTTTCCTGAATTGCATACACAATGCAATTGCTACTTATGTCTTTGTATTTATTTCCTCATTTGACAAAATCAAAATCTGCTTTTATGTGGCAAGTGCTATTCTTGCTCTGAATTTAATCTGTATTGCAAAAAAGCCCAAAACAACAAAACCTTAAAATGTCTGAAAGTGCTGATTGTGGCCAAATTCCAGCTCAGCACAGTATTAATACTGCACATGCAGACAGGAATGATGATGATTATACCAGCCTATCAGGCAGTCTGCTCAAGTGAGAATACATACCTTTGAGGTGGTTGAATAGTATGGCATTTTTCTTTCATCTTAAATGTGCCTTGATACTATAGTGCATGTAAAACATTGTCATGGTTTAGGCTGGACTGGCCACTGAAATAAGCAAGAGATGTTTTCTGCACCCTCTTCTTTCAGGGAGAAAAGGATGAGAGAGAAAGACTTTATGAGTTTAAAAGAAACAGAACTACTTTAAAGAAATATAATAAATAAAGTAGTAAAATAATATACATATATAAAAGAAAATAATGAAATGCCTACAATGTATGCAACCCATATTGATCAAGTCACTGGTCACGTCACTGGCAGGCACTGGGAAAATCCCGGATTGGACTCAGCAACAGATGGGAACTGGATTCCAGAGCACACGCATTGAGATCAAAGGCAGACAGACAGGGTCTTCCTCGGACACCTGCTGCTGAAGAAAAAGGGCTGACCCTTTGATCCCTCAGATTTTATATTGAGCATGATGCAGATGAGATGGAATACCCTGTTGGTCAGTTTTGGGTCACCTGTCCTGTCCTCTCCTCTCTACAGGTGCAATACAGGACTGATACTTGTGTAGCTTCCAGAGTCCACGTCTCAAAAGAGTTACTACACTCAAATAAGTTTATCATGCTTATATTCGTCACATAAATCTTATTTGTCTCTGTGTTTTCAGCAGCGCTGTAAACAGTCTTCTGCTTAAATAATTTTAACACAGAATGAAAATGGAATGCAAAGGGATTTTTAATATAGGGTGTAAAAAGCTTAGAAATGCTATTACAGAGAGGATTAAACTCACAGCTAGAATGTGAAACAGAGAGTTGTTTTGGCTGCAGCTGTTTTGAAAACCAACCCACTACTTTGAAGTACTCAGTGGTTCAGAAAAACTAAATATCACACTTCCCATAGAAAGAATGTTATACCCAGGTAGTCCTGAAATGTACAGTGTAGATACAGATTTTGGCTATTGATGCAGAATGATGCACTGAATATATTTGGTCTTTTTCAGTCATATAAACAAATGTTTTGTTGTGATGTTCAGAGTTTTGACAAAAAATGATACATATTTCTCTTAGTAAAGGATTAGATTGGACTTCTGTCAAAATGTTGTGCAAAAACTTTGTCCAAGACTGTACCAAACTGTATCAAATTTTATGCTCTCCAAGGCAAACCATGTACTGCTCTTAAAATTTGAGTTTAATACCCAACTGGCTTCTAGTAGTCTTTTACAGCATAGTGAAGTGTTAAAATTTTGTTCTTGTGTTTTTTAGGTCTTTCAAGTTGCATATGTCATCATCAAAGCTGCTAATGCTCCACGACCTGGAAACTGGATTTTGGAACGCTCCATCGATGGCACAGAGTTCAAACCATGGCAGTACTATGCAATTAGCGATACCGAATGCTTAACTCGTTATAATATTACACCAAGAATTGGGCCACCAACTTACAAGAGAGATGATGAAGTGATCTGCACCTCCTATTATTCCAGACTAGTTCCACTGGAACATGGAGAGGTATGTTTGTTTTTGCGCTTATGGTTTGTGAGGAAAAACATGGACTGGCAGCATTTGAAAACATTTGGATTACAGTTACAGAATTCATTGCCCTCAGCACTATCAGATGATCTGTTATTCTTCTTTAATGATACTATCTTTACATCATATGCCAGTATAGCAAACTTTTAAATGTTGGAATGAAATATGTCTCTGGTTCTATGTATTCCTGTTACTAAACTCTTTGTTCTCTCTCTCCGCATAATTTGATGTTAGCTATTAGCTATGAATTATTAGTTACTTTATCCTGGAAGACTATAATAGAGGCTATGGTTTGCCAGGTTTTTCATTTAATGAAGAAAACCCCTGTGTTAAGAACACCTGGTTGTGTGAGATAAAGCTGCAAACACTGTTGAAGTGCTCGGCACAACTGGAACTCCTAAACAAGCCTTGGCATTGTTTCAGGGATGCAGCATAATTAAAAGAGCTAGGAGTTGTGCAGCCTCACTGTTGATTGTTCTTTCTTTTAACAAACTCTATTCATGGTACTTGTGTAATTTATTACTTAGAGGCAGCCACATAATGAAAGGATACATTAAACCCAGTAGTTCTTCTGTTGTGAATGCTGTAATTTTAAGAGCATGATAATAAATGCAGCGTTATCCCATGGAGAATGCTAGTAACTCTTGGCTTAATAGAAGCCAATACGTTTTTATTTCTTGGTTAAAAAAAGGCTGGCATTTATGCATTTAAGGGCTAAAGTGTGTCAAACTTATTTACATAAACTTAAAACTACGTTTTGGCAAGAACAAAACAATGAAATTCAGTAACATCAGATCCCATTCACTTTAATGAAGTGCTTATTGCAGTGATGTGAGCTTCTGCCTCACAGATCAGATGGAACAGTCAAAGAAACTTAACCTGTCTCTCCACACAGTTAGTTATCAAGCCCTTATGTTGACTCCCCATGAACAGTGACTCTTGCAATGTATGTCTGATAGGCCATACAACTCCAAACCCAGGAATGCCAAAGATTCTGTTTAGTAACATTTTTAGCTCATTTATTTTTCCTGATGTACACAGTATTAATTGGGTGATACTATGCAGAGCATTGGGTTTTTTTTGGTTTTTTTTTTTTCTGAGTGCAAAGACATAAAAACATAACATAGAACATAAAAGCAATGTAACATAAACAATTAAATTGCTGCGTACTACACAAAGGATAGGCTGCTCTTTTATAGCTGCAATGTCAGACAAACAGGAACATTCCCTGCATGCAGTACCTCACAGTCTGTATTAGTGGATCTTGGCACCCTTTTGAAAATACAGTTACTGCTTTATAATTCGTTCTGGGCAACCTATTGAACTTAAGTATAGGACTATAGGAAGTTCTGCAGGCCAGCTAATCTCTACAAGCACCTGCCTTGTATTCAGCATTTTTTAGCATCCCAGTGCTCTGCAGTCAGCATGTAGTGCACTGGTGTGAAAGAACTGGTAGGGTAAAAGGGCCACGTGTCTAAACGTGGATGTCACTTAATATTTATTGCCAAATCAGACATTTTGCCAGTTTGTCTGCTAGAGGTATAGCTGCGGTACTGTAAGCTCTGTTGTTTACCTGATTTATATAGCTTGAAGATCTGCTACCAGAAATTTATGTAATGAAGACAGGGCTCATTATGTATTCTAAGGCTTAAATTACAGTTGTTTGAAAGTAGTCTTGAATTATGGATGACAAGTAACCCAAAAATTTAATATACAAATATATCAGTGTATATAAGCCATATATAAGGAATAAGTTAGCCAAATATGTACATATGTACATGGAGAATAATTCTTTTTCTTCCTTAGTGTCATATTATCTATCCCTACTGTTTTCTTTTCTTGCTAGGAGATTCCTCTGTTGTCTCTATAGAAATCACAGTGTATTATTACAGAATAAACCAAGAAAGTAAATAAGTTCAGAGTTAAAATGTGAGTAATGTTTACCATTTCAACACTTGAAAGCACTATTCATGAGTGTATAGAATATGTATTACCAGAGAACTGGAGATCTAGGCAGGAAAGACTACGTAAAATGAAATGGCATGTGTCATACAGGAAATAAAGCCAGGTGGTTGTAATAGAGCTTTTTATATCTTCAGATCTCTGGAGTCTAACTGATAAAAAGGAAACACAGAATGCTAGACGTCCCGATGCCATAGTTGAGTCCTCCTCTCTTTCTTTTAAAATTCAAAGGATCGCACTGAGTCCAGCAAATTCTACATCTATAGCTAAATATAACTGAGAGTAGGACATGGTACTCCATGCTAAAGTTGGGCTTGTCTAAAGTGAACATATATATATCTATGGGTTTTTTTTTGTTTTTTGTTTTTTGTTTTTTTTTCAGTGGAGGCGGTGCAGTGATATTTGAATATCTGGCCGATAGTTCTGTCCTGTAATCCCAGCAGAAAATGTGACTTCTCAATGAATATATGGCAACCAGTTTGCCTAGAGAGAACAGGCTCCATCTGTGGTGGGGGCGTGTTCAGTCTTCAGTTGCATAAAACATGATTCAAGGAGCAATAACCTATTTTGTATGTCTGTGACAGGGTGGAAGAAGTAGTCTGAAATTGCAACAGGGAAAACATCATTTAGAGATTAGGAGCTTTTCCAACTACAAAGCCAGTAAGGGCTGGAGCAGATTGCCCTGGAGGGTTGTAGAGTCACCATCAACAGTGGTCTTCAAGAACAGATTTGTCAAACATCTAACAGAAGTGTAACAAACCCTGCTTGAGGGTAGGAAACGGAGTAGAAGAATTCTCTGTGTTTCTGTGATAGCTAAATATTGTATAAGGTGCTGTTAATTTGCAGGATTGAACCTGGTAAAAATTTTGGGTTTCATCACTTAATTCTGCAGTTGGAAAATGGATCGTGGCTAGTTTCTGAATAGGCTATCAGAAAAGTGAAATTCTTTGCACACAGCATATTAGAATGTTTAGAATGAATGCTGTTAGCTATGAAATGGCAAAATTTTAATGTTGGAATTGTGAACTCTATTACTAATCTCTGTTTGTATGTCTCTGAAATAACACAGTTGCTGTCTAGGAATCCCTTAGTTCACTTACAGAATTAAGAGTTTTTTAAAAAATGATAATTAATCCTTAATATTTAGAAATGTTTTTATTTTTTGACATTTTTGTCACTCACTACTGGACAAAGTTGAAACTATAAATTCAAGAGTAGTACATGAGACAAAATTCGTCTTCATAAATGAGGCTATGGCATGCATCTAAAATGTCGCTGACAAGCGCAAAGCATGACCCCTTATTTGTTGTGGACACCAGATGAACTGCTTGACATTTGCTTGTGTCCTGTAGGGTGTCATTTTTCAGTTTCTTCTATAAAACAGAACAGGAGCTGGATGATCATATGAGACTAAATCCTGGTGTATTCTGAAGTTGCTTTGGAAAGATGGAAGGGGCTGTTGCTAGAAGTTGTGCAGCTTTTGCCAAAAGTCTTCTCAGTGGGATCAGATGAGTTGGTTTGTGGTGGCAGCTTGCTTTCAATTGTTGTATGTGTTGTGACGCACTGTCATATTACTAAGTACTCCTTAATTATTGGGCAGTCCTATGCCAGCAAGGCATAGGATTAATGACTCTGGATTGAGCCATGTTATATACTGTTTTTGTCTTTATGCTATCTCCATGAAAGTCCAGGACACTTGAGACTGTCATGAGTCGTGATTTCAGAACTGCATGAGTCAAGAAGCAAGAATCCTACCTGCAATTAGAGGATGGGGAAGAAAAAAAGAATTCCAGATAGTTTAACATCTCACAATCTTGTGTTGTTAGAAAACAAGCTGAAATTTGATGTTTTTAATTCTCAGACTAAGATAGTTGTTGTTGCAAATGAATCATAACTATATTTTTGATTAAGGTAATCCCTCTTTCTAGATTCACACATCACTGATCAACGGTAGGCCTAGTGCTGATGATCCTTCACAAAAGCTGTTGGAGTTTACTTCTGCACGATACATTCGCCTACGACTGCAGCGTATTAGAACTCTTAATGCTGACCTCATGACTCTCAGCCATAATGATCCTAAAGAACTAGACCCCATTGTTACCAGAAGGGTAAGCTGATTGTTCATAGATGATATTCAGTGTGACTCAGTGGGAGAGCCTTTTCTGATCTGTTTGAGGAGGAGACAATATTTGAACCTTGCCATTCACAGAGTTGTTTTGATAGGTTGTTAAATAATTCTTGCCTTCCCTTTGACTTTATTAGCAATGCCTTGTCAGAAACAACTTCAAAGAAATGCTTTTTAGAGATTGATTTTTATTTATTTGCTTTTTGTTTCAATTGTTTATGTAAACGACATGCTAGGAACGGTGTTTATAGTACTTTATCATGAAGATAAAAAATACAGTTTAGCTGATGGAAATGTCACTTGAGGTTGCTGTAGATGCAACTGCACACCTTTTCTAGTGTGTCAATGATATCAGGACTCAGCACTCTGGTTCATAAAAATAATTGTTTGAAAACCTTACCATTGTGAATTTTGATGTCTGATGAGAGTTTTCTTCATTGTTTTAAGGCTGCTGTAATCAATTGTTTTAAAGATGGTGAGTCAATAAAAGTACAAACCACTTGGATAGAATTCTGAGATTATTAACTTATCTTTACACATTTGATACTGAAACTGGGGAAACTGGGGCCTGAAGCACTTAAGCTGACTTATTCAAGTCCTCAGAGAAATTGAGTGTTGGAGCCCCTAATAACAGTACCTACCATGAATTGACTGTCCTGCAGTATTTCTTCTTTGTATTTTGACCCTCTAAATTTGTCTGAGACCCATAGGTTAGAGTATCAGAGGCTTCAGGTTTTTCTGTGAAGGTAGACTTTCTGATCAGGACAGAAGAATATGAGAATTATTTCCTCTTCCCCTTCCTTTGTAGCTCTTTGCATCTAAGAACATCTGCAGGCAAATTCTTGCACAGCAACAGGGCTCTTGCATTGGTAGCTTCTCTGATACAGGCAATCCTTGTGCAATGACACCACTTCTCTGAGGTCTGGTTGGGTTCCTGGGTACAGAAGGGGGAAAGAATCTTGGAATTGGTTGAGATTTGGTGGGTGCTTTCATGTCAGCCCCACTCTTACCTCAGTCATGGACGTGCCCACTCAGTTGCAGCATTTCTAAAGTGTAAAATCTGGATGTTCTGCTTGTTCCATCTGCCCCACGTGGGAATTGCTACCATGGAGAATGCAAGCACAGAGTATTGGACAGCTGATCTAGCTGTGACTTGCTGGCCATAGGGAAATAGTTAGTGCACAGCCTGAGCAGGTGAGATGTTCCCGTGAAGCAGCCTAGTTGACGTTTAGGTCAGTTGATAGGATTGTAATATGAAGAAATACACCCCAAAAATAAAGGGTAGACATGGAAGCATACAGCTGTGAAGCAAGGATGTTGAGGACAAATATTCCCACTGCTTTTCTAACACACACATTTGTGCAATCCAGGGCTTAACACTATCCTACCTAGTACTACTTAGTGCAGTTTTGCATGAAAAGCTACCCATCTTCGTCCTTACAAGATGGGGGTTTTATTGGACAAGGTTCCCAAATTCTGATATTTCACCTTGTGTGTCTCACTGTGCAACCTACTACAACCAAGATAACCACTTCCAGCTTTCTGGATTATGTTTTTATTCTTTTTGAAGACTTTATATCCAATTTTTGATAACGATTATGTCAGTTTCTTGTACATGGCTTTGTAAAAGGGCTGGTGCAGAACTTTTCTAATTGCTCAACAGCACCTTTAGTTCTATATCCTATTTATATCTGTCTGTAGCATTTGATTAGCATTGGTTTCTTGTTTAGCTTTAAGCTGCAGACAGCTGCTGTGAGCCATGCACTGTGAGTTTTAAGAAAACAAGGCAAAAGAATTCCCTCAGTTCTGCTTCTCTCCTCCTTTTCTCAGGCTGGACTTCCTTCTCTGTTGTTAAGGACTTACTGTTCATGATAAATCCCCCAATGTTTTCTCGTAATTCAAGCCCATAACAATAAAAAATTACTAAAAATAATAAAAAATTTAAAAACATAAAAAATTAAGTATGAAATGAAAGAGGCTACTGTGCTCCAGCTCCAAGATCCTTCAAAGACATAACAGTCCAGGAGTTGGCATGCCTGACCACCCAGGGCTACCTCCTCTTCCCGAAGCAGATGACTGTGGGGTTGTTAAGTCTGAGAGTCCTGAACTCTTTCCTTAGAAGTATCCTCAAAAAGTGTTTCTTTTTCATTCCCCTGTAGTACAAACTTCCCAGGATCCCAACAGGTCAAACATGTTGATTCTGCAGCTGTAACTGAACACAGATGGCCATTTCCTGCCTCTTCCTTGCCTTGAAAATTAAATCCCTTCCTTATGTCTGTTGCTTTTGCTCACCACCTGGTGATATTAATGGATTGTACTCTGTTGTATCACCAATTTTTTAGCTAAGAGTTTGGATGGAATAATTCAATGCCTACACACTGTAGCAAGGAGCTGGTCTGGAAATAAGTGCACAAACTGGTTTTAAGGGAGGGCAGAGTTCCTATATTAAGAAAACTTACTCCCTAGATTGAAATTAAAATGCAACAATTTATTACGCTTCATGGATTCTTACAAGCTGAAAAAGATTATATTTTTTTTTTACAAGTAAATTTTGGCTGAGGTCACATTTGGTGGTCTTTCCTTAAACTGAGGAATTATGCATACTTATTTAAAGGTAAAAGTTGGTTATTGTTTTGTACTAGCGAGGAAAAATATGTGGAAAGAAAATTTTGACAAAATGGAAGTTTTTTTCCAAATCATGGTATTGTTGAATGCTGGTATTTTATTTTTCAGAGTAGAGGGGAAGATGTAAATACATGTAAATGTATCTTACTTATTCGTTTTTCAACTTTTATTTTTATTTTTTTTTCAGTACTACTATTCAATAAAGGACATCTCTGTTGGTGGCATGTGCATTTGTTATGGTCATGCTCGAAGCTGCCCCCTGGATGAAATTACAAAGGTATTCTTGAATACCATTAATGAATTTTCACAAAATAACTTTTCCAGTTAAAAAATGAAAAAAAAAAATACTTTGCCTATGGAGGATGATTAAGAGGAGACTAGAAGAAAAGTTATGATATTGTGCATGCAAATTATCTGCAATAATTTTCTTCCTTTTCTGTGTAAGCATATCTAGGTCTCTGGCAATGTAACTTTCGTGATGTAAACTCTTTTTCTGTGGCATTAAATTGAAACAATTCAAGGGGCACAGCAAGAAGTAGTCTCTCTTGCAATACAGGAGATTTGTCCCTCCTGTTCTAGCAATGCTATTCCCTAATACAACGTGGTTGAGCAGTCTAGTGCTATTTGTGGTATATTTTTTGGAGTAAGTCTGATACTGGGCAGACTTTTGGCAACATTGATTAAATTATCTATTTAAAAATATTTCAAGAAAGCAAATTTTTTATTCTTAGAAATTGCAGTGCCAGTGTGAACACAACACATGTGGAGAAAGCTGTAACAAGTGCTGTCAGGGCTACCACCAGAAACCTTGGAGACCAGGAACCATTTCTGCTGGGAACAAATGTGAGAGTAAGTAAGGTTTAGATAGTCCCATAAAGGCTTATTATGTTCTTGTTTGAGGTTGAGGAAAACGCGCAAACTATCAAGTATTTTTACGAGACTGTTTAAAGGGAGAGGGCCTATTTCTAGTCATAAGTATTAAGATTGTTTAAAATATTCTATCCAGTACTTTGTGGCTCGGGGAGTTGTTGTGAAGTAAAGCTTTCAGAATCTCTTTTCAAAGAGACCTGGAGATTTATTATGCTCCTGTGAAAACTAGCAGATCTGCATCAATCGTTTTGTTAGTTACTTGAAATGCAAATTTTTTACACTGATCATAAATTTTGTCAGGTAAACAACTTTGTTCTGATAACAAATGGTTTGAAAGAAACTCCTCATTGGCCAATTTCAGATTGTCTGATAGATTGACTTAAACTGTGCCAGTAAAGCTGAATGTGTTGGTAGGGCTAGTTAGCACATATTCTCATTTCATAACACATATGATGCATAACACAAGCTGCAGACAATTAAGAACCTATTGGATAAAATGTACAGTTGCAAATGGAAAAGTAGTCTCTTGAAGTCTTTATGCAAGTAGGTGTTTATGACCATTTGGACTGAAGTATCCTCTAACCTAAATAAAATTTTATATTTGTGTACTGGCATGGTTGATGTAACAGAATTTTGTCTGTAATACGAATAAGAGAAGAATTAGGCAGATTTTCTTCTGTAATTCAGAGGACAGAAAATGAAAGAACGGTTACTGATAATAGTACATATTGCTATTGACATCGGTCCTGACTGGGTTGTGTTAGTGGGATCCACAGACTACTGTTAAAAATGGTGCTATTAAAATGCTTACAGTGGTTTTGAAACGTGTTTACTTGCTAAGAAATACAGTGTATCAAGACTGCTGAAGCATGTAACATGGTTAAAGGGAAAATGCACACTTTTGAATTGACATGCTCTTCTACTTTTATTTTCCACTTCGAAAGATGTCAATGTTATAGGAAATGTTATACAATGTAAATAAATTTAAAAAAATGTCTTTTCCATTCCTTCTCAGAGTGCAACTGTCATAACAAAGCAGAAGATTGTTATTACAATCAGAGTATTGCAGATCAGAAAAGGAGCATGGATATTCACGGCCAGTATATAGGAGGTGGTGTGTGCTTAAACTGTACTCAGCATACTACTGGGATCAACTGTGAAATGTGTGCTGATGGATATTTTAGACCACACAAAGTAAGATTTGGAAAATACCGTTCTAATATTTTGGTGAATTACAATATGATATGATGATGTGTATTTCAGCTCTTAGTAATGAATTTATGTATATGTTCATCAGTTGCAGAATAGCGAAAAGCTATAGAGGTGTTTTGTGTTTTCAATAGATGGCATACCACCAAGACTTACAGAGAAAAACATAAAATTCTTTTTCAATTGCGTGGAAGGGAAGTTGGAGAAGGAAAGAATAAGTGAAAATGAAACTTGAAGTCCTGGTGTGGAAATGTAGATGTTCTTATAGGAACATTTCTCCTGTGGATAAAGTTTTTAAAAGTACCAGTATTGACGTTTCAGTGTCTTCAGAAGTGCCAAAGTTGTGTACCATCCTATGTCAGCCCATTTCATCCAGTGTAAAAAAGGACTATTAAATGGTTCTAAGATCAGGCTCTTTTTCTCATGAGATGTTGCAACAAATATACTTCTTATTCTTGATGTGATTATTGTGGAACATGTGCTCACTGAGCCTGTGTACTTTCCAGTTTATTAACAAGGATCACTCTTTAGAAAAATGGCTTAATTTCCACAAAAGCCCTTTTTTTAAAAGGGGCTAATGGAGTTAAACATATGAATTTCCTGCAATGTTAGAGGTCTCTGTATGATGAGACATAGTGAACTAAATTTCTACCCTGCAATGTCTTGCTTTGGCAGGTTCATGCATATTTTGGAAAACCTGTTCTTTAGCAATCCAGCATAAACTGGTGCAGAGAGCAAGGGTGAGTCTGTAGGAGTATGGTTAGACGGCAGGCACAGCTCATCCAAGCAAGTAAACCAGAGTCAGGAGATTGTCTGATTCATTTGCTGTAAGAAGCATTGAAGAGACGTTTTCAATCAACTTGTAGCCAGTAAATATGTGTCTACTGATCATTACTGATTTGGTTTACATCTGAAGCACCTCAAAGGAAAATTTTCCCTGAAAGAAAAGAAAATCCTTGTCATATGAATTGCATTGCCTTATATTTCAAAGACGTATAGATCATGAAGTCAGAATGAATCTTCATGAAGAGATAATCTGTCCTCCCATTGAACACAGAGCCAAGGATTTCTTTCATTTCCTTCCCCTTTGAAGCAGAGTATATTTGCGAAAAGTATCAATTCTTGCCTTAAACATTTCCATAATCTTTGGCAAACCATCACAGTGGTTTATTGCTGCTACATTATGGTGAATGTGTCAGGCTTCAGCTTCCACTCATTAGCAGTTTCTATACCTTTGTCTGTGCTATTGAAGGTCAATTTTTTTTCCCACACATAAGGTTTTTTTCTGGGCTGCAATCCCCTGATCTTCTCTTTGCTAAAATTAAACCAGTCCCTTGATCACTGCATACTAGCTTTTCCAGTCTTCATTTGTATTAGTTCTGCTGGTCATAGACAAGAGACAAATGTAACGTTATTTTTCCCAGTTAATAATTTGAAGATTTAACAGAGAACATTTGTTCGTAGGTTTCTCCCTATGAAGATCACCCCTGCTATCCCTGTGCCTGTGACCCATTCGGCTCTTTGAGTTCTAACTGCATTAAAGATGAGCACCATTCTGACTCACACCGTGGTAAGGGAGTGAGAAATGCCTTTTCTCTGAACTTCAGATCTGGGTATATTTCTAGTGAGTTTGGTACCACTTCAAAACAATAGTAAATATCTAAGAAGAGATGAGGCATAACATACTTTAGGATTATAAGGAATGTCAGGTCCCTGAATGTGCCCTTCTCTGGGGGTGATGGCCTCTGACTACGTAAAACAATGTTAGGGATTGGGACCTAACACTGTTGTTTATGAATGCTGTTACAGCTGTCACAAAATCCATTTTGCTGCCTTTTCTGTGCATCTGGTACTCTAAACATGAAAAATACGGTGAAAGTTGACATTATGCCAAGTATCTGTGTGGAGAATAACTTGGAGTGTAACAAAGAAGGAATGTTAAATTATTTGCACCCTCTGAGACATCTTGAATCCAGCGTACTGGCTGCTGTTATTTATTTGTTCCTGCATTTTTGCTTTTCAAGGGACTTGGCCAGGTCAGTGCCAATGCAGAGAAGGTTACACTGGAGAAAAATGTGATCGTTGTGCATTTGGGTATCGGGGCTATCCGAACTGCCTGCGTTGTAACTGCAGCCTGATTGGTAGCATTAATGAAGATCCATGCACAGAGCCTTGTCTTTGCAAAGTGAGTATTAAACTGTCATCTTTGTTTAAAAAAGAATCTGTGGAATGATTTGTAAACTACTTTTGAATAAGGAAAACTGCTTCATTAACTGGAGAGATCGCTTCTTTTATAGAAAGTAATGCAGTGTAAATGTAGACCTGACACCTAGAACTTAAAATTACTAACTGTTCTCTCTACTGAAAAATGTGATAATTGATGTTGAATAGTTGTGTATGTTACTGGTATGCCATTTTCTATAATAATGGGCCAGACTGTCATTAAATTCAAATAACTCCATGTGTGAGTGTGAAGGTGAATCACAGAGAAATTGACAGTATGCCTTGCTGGATTTGATTTTAGAGATGAGCTGATATTTCTCTTCAAAGTCACTGATTTCCTGTAAAGAAAGGATGTGTTTGTAACATCTGCTTTGTGTGAAGAAGCAGCATGAATTGGAAAGAACTATTAGAACAATTACATTAGCTGTATATATGAAACAGGATTTAACTATTTGATTACAAAATATAAGCCATAAAAATGTTAAAAAAGAGAGAAGTTTTGCTGCCTTCTTTTGTTTTTTTGGTAAATGTCCAAAATCCTTGAAACATTTTGCAGCTGTAGTTTCTGCTGAACTTTATTACAAAGCTGCATGTCAGTATTTAAATAAGTTAAACTTAATTTTCTGAACTGAATCTTAGCTAGTAGTGTATATATTTGTTGCCAAGTATGACAGTGAACAGGAGTCAAAAAACCATGGTTTGTTTGGCAGCTTTTTCTGAAACTTCTTAGTCCTTTTGCATCTGATCCAAAATTTCACACATATAAAGAACCAAAATCTGGAATAAAGAAATAGCACCAGTGGCCAATATGAAAAATGAGATACAAACATTTTGTCTGATTTTGGGTTAAAATAGCACTATATCAGCCAATTCAGCTAACTGGTGATGAAAATTTCAGTATAAACTGAATGAGAAATTCTCCCCTTTCAGTGCTGTTGTGGGCATGAGTCTGGTGTACAGAATTTTTAGTCTAGATCACTGAGAGTGTCACTTACCAGCAGCGTACCTGTAGAGGTAAAAGCAAGGAAGGATATGAAGAATATGAAATCTGATGTAAGTGGAATCTGGAGTGATTTTTTTGGTTAAGTAAAGTTACTTTGGTCACTGCTTCTGGAAGCAGAATTTGGTCTACAATCATGTCAAATTGCAATGCAAAGTTCATGCAGGACTCTTCAAAAACAGGAAGATGGGTATACTTCACTGTATACCCCTCAGTCCCGGTGTCCTAACCATATGTATTATGGAACTTTGTAGGTGCTTGGTAAAGTTCTCTTCACCTTTGTAGTGGAGTTTTCCTGTAGTGGAAACCAAAGATTGACACGGGGAAGTGATGTCTGTACAGGTCTTGTCCCAGTATGAAGCTAGGGCATGATCAGAAATTTGTCCCTGGCAGTGGGAAGTGGTTTTTTTGTAGAAATCCCCATCAAGATCTCCTATTTACACAGCTTTGTCAGCAGCAATTGTCTAAACTAACTACATATTGTCTCTGCAAATTTTACAAGAAAAAAAATTGGTATGCTTTTTTGGATATTTTTTCCCCCTGTAAATTCTACATTGAAAGAGGTATGTAGCAGTGTGCTCTGAAGTACCCAATTTGCATGTTAAGGAGGCAGCAGGCCAGTGATAGGAGCTGAAGGAGTGGAGAACCTCTACTTTTGGGGTAGGAGTTTTTGGACCTTAGCCAGAGCGTATTAGGAGGAAGAGTTGCCAGATAGCATAAATGAATGTGATATTCCTCCAGGAAGAGGTGGCAGCAGCGGTGAGGATCACAGTTTAAGTATTGACTGGTGGTTAAGGGACTGTTGTCATGAAGCTAACTGCGATAGCTCCAGGAGCCTGGGCTTGAAGGTGAACTATGCTGTATGTAGACTGTGCAGATTCAATAAAAATGGGAACTTTTCTCCAGAGCAACCTACAAATTCAGGCTATGAGAGGAGGAGACTGGCAGACTGGCAGAAGCTTTTCAAACCCTGCCCATGTGCTGAAATTTCGTTGCAATAGAGCCCTTGCCAGGGCATGTTTAGACTTTGATGAACTGGCATATTCTGATGAATTTTTCCAATCAATTTTAGTTTTAAGCTCTGAGTCTTATTCAATAATCCTGCTGTGCTGAAATCTGTTTTCTTTTATAAGCTTCTGAATGCTGTTATGCCTAAATCCCATCTAATCCACTGTGTTTGTTACCATAATGATGCTGATGCAAAACAAACGTTATATGCCATTGACAGGAAAATGTAGAAGGTGAAGACTGTGATCTCTGTAAACCGGGATTCTACAATTTGCAAGAAAGAAATCCTCAGGGCTGCACAGAGTGTTTCTGCTTTGGGGTTTCTGATGTCTGTGACAGCCTAACATGGCCCATCAGTCAGGTATTTATATGTTATGTCCATGACCTAATATTCTTTCCTCGGGCAGCTGCAAAATGTACTATATTTCTCTTTGGCACACATCCAAGTGAACTGCAAATTCTGGCATGTGTCTCCTTACAGAAGAATGGATTTTCGGTGTCACTTGGCAACTCTGATGTAGTCAGCATGTCATCTCAGTGTGGGCTTTGGACCCATTGATTTGCAGCAACAGCAGAAATATTGGGTAGTGTAGGCAGCGATAATGCACTGGAAAAATGCATTATTTATTTTTTTCTGACCTTATGCTGTTTCCTTGACCAAATCTGTTTCCTTGCTGTCATACCTACTGGGCAAGGCTGGAGTGACCTCTGATAGTATTTCCTTGTTTTCTTAGAAAGCAGAGTAATTATAAATATCACTGTCTTCTGAATAGACATTTCTTGAGTTAGGGGGCTTTGGGGACACTTATTTTTCCACCAAATTCTTTCCATGCCTTTGCAGAGCTAGTTGCACTTTAGTCTCCTGTTTAGTGTGCCAATAAAAAAAGAGAAAACCACATCAAATTGAAGTTCTGAAATGCTAATATAAAACTCTTTCAGTGAGAAGAATAAAGTCTCGTCTTCTACCTCGTCTGGGGCTCTGGATTTAATTTTCCTGCAGCTCAGCTCTACCTATAAATGGGGATGAGAGACCTCAAAGCCATTGAAGGGAGGAATTCTATCTCAGGGAATTACATAGGTATAATGATAATTTGATTGGAAGGATGAAAATCACAGTCATTATATTTTGTTCTAATCTAATAAAGAGGTAGAAGCAATCCTAGTATGAAGTGGCACATTTGTATGTAGTGGATGTTGGCCTGTGTTAATGAAAGGTTAGAGTCCATCAGTTTGAATGAGTATCTAGGGAGGGGTTAAGTTCAGTGGCTGCTGTCTCAGTGACACAAAGCCTGACTCCATTAATATTACTGTTCTTTCTGGCAGATATCAGACATGACTGGATGGCTTGTTACTGATCTGTATAATGCAAGGAGTGTGCAGCCTCAGCGAAGCCCGTTTGATGGACCCCGTCAAATAAGTATTAACAACACAGAGGCCGTCAAAGTACTGAAGCATACTTATTACTGGTCAGCACCTGAGCCATATCTAGGAAATAAAGTAAGTTCTCAGCTAGAGTCAAAACTCCTTCATAGTTCATTTTAGTCATACCATATTTCTCTAAATATATAGTTTCTTTACATGTAAACCCCAATATTATGAGACTTCCCAATCTATCTCTGCTCTTCACATAGTAGTGTTCCTTACCAGATATTCCCAGTATCCTTTTCTTGCTCTGCAAGCTCATTTATCTTCCCACTTCCTTCTCTGTCTGTGACACAATATATAATCTCTCTTTTGTTTCTCTTGACTGCTATTAATTTATGTGCTCACATTCCCCATATTCTTGGCTCCTCTCCCAAAGCTTACACTCTTTGCAACTTATCCAATACAGTAGACAGGATCATTAAATTCCTACCTGCCTCTTGGCCATCTCTGATTTCACATTTATTTTCCACCCAACTAGGCATTAATTTTTGCCCTGGGTTTCCCACTTTTTGCCTCTCTGGGCAACCAGTCACTCTCACAATAAAAAAGTGTTTCCTGATATTCAAAGATAACCTCCTGTATTTCAGTTTGTGTTGTTGCCTCTTGCTATGTCTAACACTGGGAACAACTTAAAAGAGCCTGGTTCTGTCCTCTTTGCACTCTCCCTTCAGATGTTTGTATACATTGATGAGATTTCCCTAAGCCTTTTCTAGGTTGGACAATCCTGGTGCTCTCAGTCTTTCTTCATATGAAAGATGCTCCAGGCTCTTAGTGGCCCTTTGCTGGGTGCTTTCCAGAACTGCACTCAGACCTCCAGCTGTGGCCTCATAAGTGCTGAGTAGAGGGGACCTTGTAGCCTCATTTCTTTAACTATTTTTAGCCCAGTATCTTTCCCTATGCAGCCCCATTTCTCAGTACAGTGACACGGTAAATGAATGCAAGGTTTAGAAGAGTAACATTAAAGAATAATGTGTTTCGCAACACTCACTCAATTTCTGATCTGCTGTCCATATAATATAGGTCTCACTCTTGGTGCTACTCTTAAACTTACTTTGAAGTAGTCAGTAGCAGTTGTGGAGCTAAGGAGCCTGGTAAGTGGAATATGGAATGTGAGTAACTCCAACATGCTGTGCCCCTTGGCTAGAACAGTAGTGTAAACCTCTGCTGTTTGTTCAAAGTCCTGTAGGTGTTTCACTCAATGAGGGCACTTATCTGAATAATCTATAGAGCCTTCAGCTAGCTTTCCCCCACCTGCACAACAAGCCAGTTCTTGTCCCTCTGCTGCTACATGCGATATGTTAAATTTTCACTGGAAAGTGGTATTTATAAGCCCATGTCTCATAATTTTGACATTGTACAATCTCACTTCTTTGTGTTGGCTGGTGGGTTTTGTGTTGTTAAGGCATTGCTTTTTGTTATTTCAGCTTACAGCTTTTGGTGGAGACTTGAAGTATACAGTATCTTATGACATTCCAATGGAGAGTGTGGACAGTGATATAGTATCTAGTGTGGATGTCATCATTCAGGTGATTTTTTTTTCAGCTTTTTACTATTCTGTTATTATTAGTTATGTATGAGGAGACTGAAAAAAACAAAAATAATATTTCTATCGTAGTACTTTTGTTGATTTAAAGTTTTCTCTGAAATTGTAGGTGTACAGTAGTAATTTTAAATGATAAAGACCTGAATTTTAAACCTTATGTAAACAGGTGAGGTCTTCATTACTGAATGTACAAGGCTGTGTTAATAAAAGAAAACACAGTAAGCTGGAAGGACTTAAATTTTTGAAATAGATTAGTGTGCCTGCTGATTGCTTTTTATGTTTTACGTTGCAGTGAAAAAGCAAGACTCTGTTCTGAATCTGGGTACTTCCAGAAAAGTGTTATTTTATAAAACATGTTCAGCAGTATAACAAAGGAGAAGAGAAATTCTGTTTTGAAGAGGAGTTTGTTTTCTTAATTTCAAGTTAATTCTTTTTCCAAAAGAAAATCAAATATTTCTGAAGTCTGAACCAAGAGGAAATGTGATTGTAGACTTTCTGAAGCCTTGGAAAATGCAGACCTTTTACTTTCTTTTTTTTTTTTTTTTCTAGCGAAAGAAATCTGGTTTGATTGTATCTTTTCTGTGTTGTCTGGATGTATATCTGACACTAAGTGTAATTGCTAAATAAAATTTGGATGCAAATATGGAAAATGTTTTCTCTCTTTCAATTTCAGGGTAATGGACAGATTTTGAGTACAAGAGCAGCAGGTTTGTCGTTACAGCCATATGAGGAGTATTCTAATGCAGTGAGATTTGTATCGGAGAATTTCATAGACTTCAATACAAAAAAAGCTATTGACCGGGAAAGGTTGATGACTGTTCTGGTAAACGTGACCCATCTTCTGATCAGGGCTAACTATAACATTGCCAAAAAAGCCGTGTACAGGTGAGGGAGAGAAAATATTCAAGTTAATATATTTACTTCTATACTATTTTTGTGAATATGAAGCAGTATTCCAAGTGGCAGTATTCCTAAAGTTTTATGTTAATAATGTCTTCAAAAAGATTTTTTTAAATTAAATTTTCTCAAGACTGGTCTTATTCCCCAGATACACTCATGTGGAATGTGTGGAAAAGGGCATTTGGTTGTTTTAAAGATCTCTGATAGCAGAAACATTGTTTTCAGCTTTAAAGGAGTACTGCATAAAAGCCTTATTACAATGACTGCTTTGTTAGAAGGAAATACCTCCGAAAGTCGCAACAGTATGTTTGTTTTGGTATGTGGCAAGTTAAGCCATCACTGACTATTGAAAACCTGGCACTTTGCTGCCACTCGAGTGCTTAATAGGAAAATAGGTGTGGAATGGATTAACTGGTCATTCCATAGTCTTAAATCAGCATTAGCAGCATCTGCATCAGTCTTTATAGATCTCTGTTATACTTGTTCTCCAAGATATACATGAATAAAGTCTCGTTGCTTTCAAGGGAACCAGTTCCCGTGCTTCATCATGTATATACTTAATTCCCTTAGCCACACCAATGGCCTTTCTTCCTCATTCTGTAATTAGGTAGCATTTCATGTCATTAACGTTGGACTTGATGCCAAATCTGCTTTGTGCCTTGTTGTACCCTTGAAGAGTAGTGATATTTATGTCCATTTAGGGATAGTGTGTTCATCTTTCTGGAATGTTATATAAAAATTTCTTTAAATCATTTTACCTGTGACTGAGAAGATTGTCTCTACTACAAAGTGCCATTGTTTATAGTAAAGGTTTTGCTTTGTTCTGTTTTGTGTATCAGCAATGAACTAGTGCTGTTTCTCACTGCTTACCCACCTGCAGTATGTGTCTATTTGAGACATGATTCAGTAAAGCTGTCTTATTTCAGGACAGCAATAGAAGGCTTCCTCACCAATATATCTGATATTGTGACAGAAGGGGAAGGAATTGTTTTAAACCTCTCCGCAGAAGAAGAGACAATGGTAGTAGCAACAGTGATGGCAGGAGGAAGGCACATCTACTCCCAGAATTGCAAATGCAGTGATAAGGCTGTGATCGTAGTCTTTTTACAGCAGAGATTTGTGCCCATTCCTCAGCTGTCACTGCTGGGGATCAGCACTTCAGCAGTGTTACTCCCCTGGAAGCAAACTATTATGTTCAAAATCAGTTTTGGGCAAGCAGATCATGTGATGTTTTCATTCTTTATACTAGGCTGGACTCCGTGACCCTGGATACTGCAAGTGCAAATGTTATAGATCTTTCTTCAGCACCAGATGTGGAATTCTGTGAATGTCCTCAAGGTTACACAGGAATATCCTGTGAGGTAACCTCTTACAGTGTTTTATGTGTGTAAAATTATCTCCTATCTGAAAGCATCTAGGTTTTAAAGGCAGGCTGCCTTTAATTATACTGCCATAAACGTATATGTTCTATGGTGAAATACTGTCTACTATACTGTACACAGTACTGTAGATATTTTCTTCCAGGTACATTAAATGGGATTTCAGACTTATTTCTAGAATCCTATTTGATGGCGCTAAAAGATGATGAAACGCTTTACAACATCAGTGTTGCAGAGGGAGTAGCTTTAAAAGCTCTGTGAAGCTGTTTTGAGCTCACCTTACTCATTAATAGCATTTTTCCTGGATCAGAATTGTGAACAGTTTATTTCTGGTTTATGTCATTAAGTTTATGGAAGCAATAAGGAATCTTAGCGGGGAGGAGTGCTAGCCTTTGGAAGATCCCACAAGGGTCAAATGTGTCGCACAAGGTGGTGTCTTAATATCTGTGAATAGAGCATTAGGGAGGCAGAGCACCATCTGCAAAATAGCAGGAACTATTTTGACAAATAATTTCAGTATGAAGTCTTGTGCTGTAGCATCGTCAATGATTCTGCAGAGGAGGTAAAACATCTGCTTTTTATTGTCCCATTATAAAAAACTTCACATATTCAACTGCACAAAACTTATGTGCCTCCAGGGGACAAAAGGCTGAATCAAAGTTTCATGGAGTTAATTCTATCTGCTTTATCCAGTGCAAGGCAAAAACAACCACCAGAAAGGAGCTACAGTGACATCAATAGAGTTAAAAGAGCATTCAGTTACCACAATGTGAATGAGTCCGATGGTGGGTGGTCGGAAGTGGGCTCTTTAAAAATGTTTTGATGCGTACATTTAACATGCATAATGCTACTGCTTTTTCCCCCTCATTTCTTTTCAGTCCTGTCTCCCTGGGTACTACCGTGTGGATGGAATACTCTTTGGAGGTATTTGCCAACCCTGCAAATGCAATCAGCATGCAACTGAGTGTGATATTCATGGTGTTTGCTTTGTAAGTCATTCTTCAAAATGTTTGTGTTTTAAGCATCTATTTAGGAATTGGGAGAGCAATTTGGCTGTGGGACACAAGTTTACAGTGTACGTAAACTTCAAGCTGCGGATACTGAGTGCTTATTTTTCTTGGTTTTCATGGTTTACTTCAGAATACTTTCAGAGGATTCCATTAAATTGTTCTCCAGTAAAGGGTTTGTTTCAGCTTATTGTTTCATGTGGGGAATAATCAGAACTAAATAAAAAATGTCACCAACTTTGCTTGCTGCAGATGACAGTAATAAAACTTTTCTCAAAAGGAAAAAACTTAAGCAGTCTTTTGGGTGAATATGTGTTTTCGGATATATGTGCATCTTTCATGACTGACACCAGTGGAAATAATACATTACCTTCTGAAGAGAGAATTTAGCTCTCATATCTCTTCTGAAATTAAAAAGTCACATAAATACAATGGCTAAACACCAGTAAGAAATGTATAAGAAGTTTGTCACTGCAAATGAGTGCAATATGCAAAATATGTTTAAGTTTATATGTAAATAAAGTAGCTGTTTTCATGGTCTAAAGTGTATTCTAAAATGTAGGTAAGAAGTTGTTACTACAACTCAGGAAATAACCCACTTACTTTCAAAGTTCTACTCTTTTCTTCATGACTGTCTCCTTGAATTTTATAATGCACAAAGACTTCTGCAGTATAAGGGATCTGCAGGGATCCCTCAGGGGCTGAAAACCCAAGAGTAAACATGAAAAGACTTCTTCCATGTCTCACAGGCTTGTCAACACAACACAACAGGACCTTTCTGTGATCAATGCTTGCCTGGCTTCTATGGAAGTCCATCCCAAGGAACTTCTGAGGACTGCCAACCCTGTGCTTGTCCTCTGAATTCTGCTGCGAATAAGTAAGCTGCTTATGTGTGATTTTCTTTTTCATCTTCAGCAAAATCAGAAAGGGAAATGAAGAAGAAAATGTTGTGAAATCTGATGGAGAGAAGGACTTTTTTGCCCTTTTCATTTTCATTATTACTATAAAATAATAATAATAATAATAATAATCATAGAATAATTGCTATTCCAGGTAGACAATGTGTAGATTAAGCTAAGAAAGTCTAAATCAACTAGTGTAATTTGTACATGAGAGGTAAAACTAATACTTTGACCTATCACTGATAGCTTTTATGTTGTTTCAGAAAACAAAAGAAGGATGGAAGTGTTGCATGTGAAAAAGAGGAACTTGGTATAGAGAAATTGGACAGATTTGCTAGAAAAAGCGACATGTTCTTAGGAATTTTTAAAATCTTCCTTTCCTTTAAAAGGAAAAAAACCTCAAGAAGAGATGTTGAAAAGGATGACTTTATTTTTGACATTCTGTAATGTTTAAAATATTGATGTGAATCTTGAAAAAATTGCAATTGCATTGTTTTATAGATAGGTGCATAGACTTGAATGGTGGGTATTGAATGGTTGTAGAAGTCTTGTGATCCTGTGTATCGATACTGACTGCTATACATAATGTTGATAGTTTCAGTCCTACTTGCCAGCTGAGCGATGCAGGTGGAATTGTCTGTGACAACTGTCTTCCCGGCTATACTGGTTCTCAGTGTGAAAGGTATGTATATATATACACACTAGCTTTCGGTAAAATATCTATATCGTTGTCATAGCTAACTGTTGATCTTCCTACCTGACTTTAATTCTTCATACCAGACGTACAGAATGTAACTAATGTTCATTTCATTCTCATTTGTCTTTGCTTGTAATACAGAGACACTTTAGATAAATCCCTTGGGTTTTGACATGACTGCATTCCAGCTGATAAAGCTTTTAATCTCTGGTGCAGGTGTGCTAATGGTTACTATGGAAATCCACTTGTGCCTGGACAATCGTGTGCTCCTTGTGAATGCAATGGCAATGTAAACCCACAAGATGATGACCACTGTGATACCTTCACAGGACAATGCCTGAAATGTCTGGGGAACACAGCAGGTCACCACTGTGAAAAGTGTGCTGATGGGTATTATGGTGATGCAGTGATTGAGAAAAACTGTCGTGGTAATGAGCTATTATTACTTTCCAAATTTAAATGACACAAAAATGTGATGTGCATGGAGCGGAATGGATAGGGAAATATGCAGCTTTGCTGAAAGAGTTAATCTCCAAGTTATGGGTTGGCAAGTGCGGGTTGAAAACTGGTTGGGTTAGCCTGAGAAACAAATGTATTGTGTTGGAGTCTGACACTTCATATTCCTGCAACTTATTGCCTTGCTTAGTACTGTCGCTTCAGTGTCTTGCTGTAGATGTTTCCTACTTCTGAATGTTAAATGTAGGGCTGAAAGAAACAAACTTCTCAAATGTTTCTGCTCCCAGAAGTGATGTTTTTTCAGTGCAGGTGTTACTGTAGTATATTAACATCTATGGGATATAAACAGGTGAAAAACCAAATTTGGAATTCTGTATAACAATGAACACAGATACAGACATTAATAATTTGTTTTGATTTTTTTTTCCTCTATACATAAGCTTGTGAATGCCATGTGAATGGTTCCCTTTCGAGTACTTGTCATCATGAGACAGGCTTCTGTCAGTGCAAATCAAATGTCATCGGAGAAAGATGTGATAAGTGCTTGGTAAGCAAATTTTTGTTGGTTCCTAATATCTGCATTTTCTTGTATCTTGGTCTTCCTGTTTATTTATAGATGTTTAGAACAGATACATAGAATAGCAGCAACTATATTCAGGAGAGAAGGGATCTGTTGCTGTAGCAGAGACCAAAGGTTTGTCTGCACAGGCTTTTGAGGTTGCAAATTGCTCTGCATCTGCAGATGTGAAGCTATATAGTTGACTCAGCACCCTTCTGAATAGGGCTGTTCAGCCTAGTGCTGCTCTGAGTGACAGCCTGCAGTCAGAAAAGCTTACTGAAAAAACAAACCGAACACTGGTAGTGGACATGGAGGGAGTGGGAATATCTAAAGAACGTGGTTCGTGCTAATAAATATGTCATGGCTGAACACCAAAAAAAGGATTCAGCTAAAAGACAGGCCTGTTATAAGAACAAGTAGATATTCACTGGTGATACAAAACAGCCGTTTCCAGCCTTTGCTAAGTGTAGAGCAGAGACCAGAGCAGGAAATCTGTGACCAGTTACGGCCCTTGTGCCAGCCCAGCTGAATGCCTTTCAATCCACAATGTACAGGATGTCACTGACCTGCTCTGTTCTGGTCTTTCATTCATATCCACAGAAATCTATTCACCGTACTTGCATATAGCTGGGAACAGTGAAGAGACAAGGGCAGGGACTCTCCTCACAGCAGCCATGCAGGGCTGCCCAATATTCTTGCAGGTCAGACAGCAGGGACAGTAAACGAGAAAATAAGAGTGTACATTGTATTGTTTTAAAAAAATTATGAAGTATAGCTCAAATGTATTTACTTTCTGTCCAACAGAATGGTTATTATGGCCTGCTTACTGGGCTTGGCTGCATTCCCTGCAATTGCAGTCAATTTGGCTCAGTTTCCGAGGCCTGCAATCATCAGGGGCAGTGTCACTGTGTACCAGGAGTGGCTGGAGAAAAGTGTGATCGTTGTGCTCATGGTTTTCATACGTTCCGGAATGGTGGCTGCACACGTAAGCTCTAATCCACGATCCTTTCAGGGTTTGTCT
Organism: Thinocorus orbignyianus; assembly: GCA_013400375.1. Taxonomy (NCBI): domain Eukaryota; kingdom Metazoa; phylum Chordata; class Aves; order Ciconiiformes; family Thinocoridae; genus Thinocorus; species Thinocorus orbignyianus. The sequence continues at coordinate 238,245 of VXBW01003107.1, forward strand.
GGAATTTCTTTCAGCAACATATTTTATGTTAAAACTGGCAAAGGTCAGTCGTTTTGATGACTTTACGGAAAAATCTGTAGAGTGGTCTCCTAATACTTTGATTAAGCTAGGGAACAAAACATTTCATTGAGTGCTTATTGTGTGGTTCCTCGTAAAAGGTGGTGACTATGAAATAACAACTCATAAAGGTTGCATGAAAGAAATATTATATCCTCAATAGCTCCTTTGTCTGTTTTTATAAAACTCTTCAGTCCTGCAAAAAGAATAGAAACTTCTTTTTTTTTTCTGCAGTTGTAAAAGTTCAGAGCAGCTACTCTTACAGATTTTTACCTTATTTTTTTTTTCATTTAATTCTTAAAAATATATTTTATACTTGGATAAGATGTCATTGACTCTTTTCTCATCATAACTTAGGTTCACGCAATTTTTAGTCATGGTACAGAGCAAAATGTTAATCCAAACGGAGAACATGCCACCAAAAACCATAATTTGTGATGTTTATAAGATGCCTTTTAAAATACAGTATGGCTAAAGAAATGCCTGCCTTTTTTTCAACATGACAGAAATGGTTTTTTTAATGCCTCAAATAGTATAGTAATATGGAATCTGCAGTGAGAATATGTGATAGGATTATGGTTTGGAACATACATGCTGTGTCATTACTAAGAGTAGAAGATCCCTTAGGTACCTTTAAAACCATTTCAGCCTAGAAGATTTTGTAAATGTTATTAAAACAGTTAATAAAACCACTTTTCTGATCTTCTGCTTTTTAGCAAAAATAGTATTGTATTTCTTAAATAGACAAATGCTTTCTGCAGCAGTTACTATAAAAGTAGTTATCTATCCCCATTATTCACTAAGCAATTCTTGAAAAATTCTAATTCCTGACATTAATCCTTTCACCTGCTTGAAACCATTATCGTATCTCCTGTTGGGCTTTGTATCCTCAACAATAGAATATTTTTTTTCCTGCAAATTTACTCTTCTCCACAATAATTTTATTTGACTTTGTTGATTTCCCTGTGGAAATGCAGTGCTGCTTTTTAAACTATCAAACAAGCTATGTCAAGAAGCAATAATGTGCTTTCAATAAAAAAAATGAAATGTCACTGTGGTCATAATTTGTTTCTCAGTGATTAGGGATGTCAAGGAGTTCCTAGTGAAATGGATAAATTGTACTGCATAATAAAGAAAAGTAAGACTATCAGTGGTCTTGGAGTTTCTTCGAAAAAGTTATTTATTCAGTCCTATTTCTCTTGCAGCCTGTGACTGTGCCCATACTCAGAACAACTGTAATGCTGACTCTGGCCAATGCATTTGTCCCCCTCACACTCGGGGACCGAAATGTGAACTCTGTGAAGAAAATCACTGGGGACTGTCTCCTAAACTTGGGTGCAAGGTATGATAGGCTTTTTGGTATGATAGCCAAAAAGCCATGGCTGTTAAAAACAATTTGCCTTATACTAATGTCAGAATTATACTCTTGTTTTGAGAACCTCAGTATTTATTCTGTGTCTCAAAGTGCGTATGCAACATGTTCAGATTAAAAAAAATAATCATCAGACTGTAAAGTGTTTATTGAGGAACCTTGTAAGAAAGCTGTCTTTGGAAACACTGATCAGAATGCCTGTTCTGCATAGATCATATTAAGATTTTGAAGTGTGTAATTCTTTTAATTGCTTAAATAAGGATAATGAAACAGATTTATAGCAATAGTTGGCAGCAAGGAATATAGTTTTTGTGTTAATCAAGGAGTGATGGTATGGTTTCAAGAACAACAAAATCTACATTATCTACTTTTGCTGAGTATTTAAAATTAAAATGGTATAAATACTTACTATTTCCTGAATGGAAAAAGTATAACTGCCATTATCTAAACCAGATATTTATAATTAAGCAGTAAAATGCCAATTCCCTGCAGATCCAAGAGTAGCAACCATTTACACAATTAGGTTCATGCAGTAAATTCCTGACAGATGTGGCATTGGGCCAATCTTTATTTTATAAATGTTGAGATTTTAAAAGCCCCAGAATTACATGAATGTAATGGGTAATTTCAATGGAGAAACCACAAATATAATCAACTTGACAAGGTCTGTCATTATACACGGTAAGTACTTGACAAGTACAAGTACCAGCCAAATTGTTTTCTTTTTCCTGCTTTTTAATTTTTTAGAGTAAGGATGATAAAATAGTCCTATAACATCTCTTTAAATTTTACTATCTTAGTGATTTATAGGAACTTGCTTGGCAGCTGCTCTTTAAACCACAGCTTTGTCAGCTACCAGCTACTGTCATTATTACTGAATGTTACACAAATACAATGTGCTGGTCCCTGTGCATTTCCCTTGAAATATTCCTTTTATAGGGTGATTCCACAGCACTTGCCAATGATCAAGTACAATTAAATATGTAACTGCTCACTTCTGCTAAGTTATTTAGCATTTCTTTTGGTTACAACTTTACAATAATTACCGTGAGTTATGCTAAGGTGTTTTAGTTACTTTCTTGGTGCAACGGACAGTACCGTGATCTGCAGGTAGCAATGCCAGCAGAGCTGTGCTGCATAGTCAGGTGTGGCAGGTTGTGATACGATGTGGTGTCTACTGGCCAACCCTGTAAATGGTCTTGCACGCACTTTACAGTAATGAAATGGGGGAGATGCTATCAGGAACCCAGCTGGTCTGGTTTTATAACACAGAGTGCGTTAGTGGAATACTTCATCTGTCTCTGTTTCTTGCAGCTTTCTTGGTATTCGGCATCTGTTTCTGGGTGTGGTGATAGAGCAGAGCTGTAATCATGTTTTGCTTGCAACCCTTTTCAAGTGTACTGCAGCATAGTTAATTGTGCCTTAGAGTCCTTATTTATCTTTATCACTTACAGATACAGATTAAAGTATTTGTAAATGATTTCTATTATTATGATTCATAAAATAGGGTTTGATGTTCAGGACTGTAAACCTTTAATGATACCTCGATGTCAAAGTTGTCAACGTGTTCGGCAACAAAGTGTATTAAACTAGGCAGTGTAGTACCTGGTAAAAACTACTGTGTAGAGTGTTTTACAAGGGAAGGCTTTTCATCTTAAAGAGAGATAATTAAGGAAAGAATAGTCAGGGAAGATGCGCACAGTCAGGTAATCGTAAATGGACTATGCTTTTTGCCTGCACTGTTAACCACAGAGCAAAATTGGACTCTTTTAAGTAACCATAGAGATGAAATTAAGACTAAAGATTAGATCTGCTTCAAAAAAGAATAACAAATTACGCACATCGACTTTGCATATTTGTAATAACAGGTTTGTATTACTAGTTGCATAGAGACGGATGGGCTCTGCCAGGGAACAGTATTCCTTTGGTACTAAGCTGCAGTGCATGCTGAATTTCCCACCTTTGGATGCAGTGAGATTCTTTGTTACTCATCAAGTAGTAAATGGAGCTTGAGGAAGATGTAGACCCTATTGATGCTTCTTGAAATCTTAAAAGAATTAATATTGTTTTTCTAAAACTGTTGTAGTTAAGGGTTTTTTTTCCTCCAACACTTACGTAACATTATTTTAGTTTACTTGATGCACTCAATACATAGTGTTTTAAATAAAGTCTTTTTAATTTTTTCTGGAACAGGTTCCTTCAACTCCTTTGATTCTCAACTCAGATCTGGGAATCAACAGAGCTTCTTACTCTTTGCCATCCACTGCTTAATGGAAATGCAGTTTTTTCTTCAAATCCTAACCAAACAATTCCATTTCTATGTGGAAGTTTTTCCCTTTTATTATTGTACACTAGTTGTTGACAAACATTGAGTTTTAAGGGTCACTTTAAATTTACCGTGCTGTTTCTGTTGTAACAAAATTGGTTTTAAAGATCTGCTATTTATAAACATTTCTTCTTTTCATCAAAGGCTTGCAACTGCAGTGGCACTGGTTCGATCGATCTCCAGTGTGACCTGTTGACGGGTCAATGCCAGTGCAAAGCTGAATTTGGAGGACAAGACTGTTCCAGGTGTGCATTAGGCTACAGGGACTATCCGGACTGCGTTGCCTGTGACTGTGACTTGAGTGGAACCAAAGCAGAGATGTGTGACACTGAAGGACTTTGTGGTTGTGAAGAAGAAACTGGCATCTGCACCTGCAAGGTACTGAAGTATTCAGGCACTTACAGGACAGCATTGGGTTTTTCTAATCATTTATTACATAAATGTCATGTAAGGTATAGGGCTGAAAGGACTTCAAAAGGCAGTCTGCATCCCTTCTTTGAGGTGTGTCTGAGTACACCTAGATCACCCCTAAAGGATTTTCAGCACTAAACAGATCTTATTATTGGTCAGTTAACAGTTGTGTTAGAACAGTCAGTTGTTAACAGTTGTGTTAAACTACCAAATGAGTTTCCACACATTGGACAGACACAAAACAGCTGTAGGCAGAAGGGATAGCAATGTTACCAATATGGTGGTTTTATTTATGTTCTCAGAAATTCCTGTGATAATACTATGCAGCTTGTCTCTCCTACCTCCTTTTGTTTTATTTTACATAGCTGGGTAATTTTATTTCAAGTTTGTGGTCATAAAATTATTGTGACACAGCACTGTAGTTTTAGACAGAATTAATGAAATTTGATGTGGATTTGGGTTAAGAAGTCAGGATCAAGACCTATTGTATGCCTAATGAAAAAAATTAATTTCTATCTGATTAATGCTGTTTACAAAACAACCACTTTACATCTGATAGAAAAATACCTGATGTCTTTCTAGTCTTATACAGGATTTGGCATATGTCATGACTATGCTTTCACTGCAGTCCTAAATTCAAATAGATTACATTTCAATGCAAGATACATGTGTTTATTCTGTATTAAGTGAATTTCTGTAACCACATCGTTCTTGTAGTATATTTAGAGTCCTCTTTTTTATGTATTAGTATTGTAAGGTATAAATGAATGAGAATGCATTTGTTTTGCTTTATCTTTTGCTCCTAGATTTCTTTCTGTCTCCTTTTGAATAGGGCAAAGCACCAATCATGAGTTTTGGGATAAAAGTTTTGTGAATTTTGTTAAATATTTGAGAATGGCGCTAGTGACTTCTGTGTCACTATATTTCTCTGTATGATGTAAATACCTTTCATACCAACAATAGTGCTATACATACAATTTTAATGTTACAATTTTTACATGCTTTATTTACCCCACTTGCTTTTTTTCTGCAGTTGCATTTTGGCTTGCAAATAGTTCTGGTAATAATAGTTCATAAATTATATACATCATTTCTTAGTTGCTATTTAATTTTTTTTTTCTCAGTACACATAGGACGTTGGAGAAGAACCAGCTGTAATAGATAAAAGAAAGAAAATGTTTTCACCTCAAACCAGGGAAAACTACCTTCATAGAGTCTAGGAATGCTTTGCTACAAGAGTTGCACTTCTGAGTACAGGTCACATTAAGTGATATAATCTTGACATTTCTGAGCAGATAATCTCTGATTAAAAAGCTTGTTTTTCTCTTAACTTAAAACCATAAATTCTCTATATGCTGTTTTGGCAAGGTATTATTTCATTCTCTGTGTAGAGATAGATAGACAGCACTTCTACAGCTTTTTCCATCCTAGATGTGAAAACATTTTGAAAAACTAATAAGTGTTAGAAAACTCCAGTGAAAAGGCTATTAGATTCTTATCCTCATTACACAAATGGAAGAAATGAAATACAGAGAAGTTTTTTCTACTCGTACACACATGGTTTTATTAGGTATGGGAAGAACACATATATCAGATGGTATAGCCTGCTTTTTTGAAAACTCAAATGATAATGATAGGAAGAAACTAATAAGCATGGCTAAGGAGGGTGACTAACATGATGCCCATCTTCAGGAAGAGCCGGAAGGAGGATCCGGGGATCTAGAGGCCTGTTAGCCTGACCTCAGTACCAGGAAAGATCATGGAGAGGATCATCTTGAGTGAGCTCTCATGACAAGTGCAGGGCAACCAAGGGGTCTGGGCCAGCCAGCATGGGTTTATGAAAGGAAGTTCTTGCTTAGCCAGCATGATCTCTTTCTATGACCATGTGACCGACCTTCTGGATGGGGGAAAGGCTGTGGATGTTGTCTACCTGGACTTTGGTAAGGTCTTTGACACCATCTCCCACAGCATTCTCCTGGAGAAGCTGGCAAATCATGACATACACAAGTGTACTCTCCACTGTGTAAAAAACTGGTTGGGTGGTTGTGCTCAGAGAATTGTGATTAATGGGGTGAAATCTTGTTGGCAGTTGGTCACCAGTTGGTGTGCTTCAGGGCTCATTTTGAGGCCAGTCTTGTTTAATATCTTTATCGATGATCTGGATGAGGGGATTGAGTGCACTCTCAGTAAATTTGCAGATAACACCAAACTGAGTGGGAGTGTTGATCTGCTTGAGGGTAGGAAGGCTTTACAGAGGGACCTGGACAGGTTAGATTGTTGGACCAAGGCCAGTTGTATGAGGTTCGATATAGCCAAGTGCCGGGTCCTGCATTTTGGTCATAACAATCTCGTGCAGCGCTGCAGGATTGGGAAAGAGTGGCTGGAGAGCTGCCCAGCAAAAAAGGACCTGGGGGTGCTGGTGGACAGCCAGCTGAACGTGAGCTAGCAGTGTGCCCAGGTGGCCAAGAAGGCCAACAGCATCCTGGATCAGGAATAGCATGGCCAGCAGGAGCAGGGAAGTAACCGTGCCTCTGTACTCAGCACTGGTGAGGCCCCATCTCGAGTACTGTGTTCAGTTCTGGGCCCTTCACTAACAAAATTACATTGAGGTGCTGGAGTGTGTCCAGCAGAGAGCTACCAAGCTGGTGAACAAGTCACGTGAGGAGGGGCTGAGGGAACTGGACATGTTTAGTTTGGAGAAGAGGAGGCTGAGGGGATACCTCATTGCCCTCCACAGATACCTGAAAAGAGGATGTGAAGAAGGGGCCTCTTCTCCCAAGTGAATAATGACAGGACCAGAGGAAATGGTCTGAAGTTGCAGCAGGGGAGGTTCAGATTAGATATTGGGAAGAATTACTTTACTGAAAGAGTGGTCAGGCGCTGGAACAATCTGCCCATATAGGTGGTTGAGTCACCATCGCTGCACCTATTTAAAAAATGTGTAGATGTGGCACTTGAGGGTATGCTCTAGTGGCTGAGACTGTAGGGTTTTTTGTGTGGGTGTGTTTAGACTAGGTGATCTCAGAGGTCCTTTCCAACCATGACAATTTTGTGATTCTGTAAATGCAAAATAGAGAATTTAAGGATTTTTTTTAAAATGTGGTTAGGCTGCAAGTTCAAATTTGTTTTCTATGCTATAATCAAAGTCTTTATATAAAAACCAAAACATTAAATATAGAGATTTAGTAGTATAGATGTTTCTGAAATCTGTTCTTGAAAGACATAGTGATAGAAAAGAATTTACTTCAAGGCAACAAATGTATGCCTCCATAGGTCTCTCTCCAGTCTTCTGATTAAAGGTGCCAGTGGGAACTGACTGTAATTTTGGGTCTTTCTTCAAGTTGGAATCACCAGCTGGGAACTGAGTGCAAAAACAGACACTCGGGAATACGTCTCCTGATTCCTATGCATACTGAACAGTTTTTTTGTATTTGAGAGCCCATTTTCCTGGCTTGAAAGGGAGGGGCAAGACTTTTCTTTCTTGAATCAGAAAACAGATACAATAATTAAATTCCTGTTGTGTATTTCATATAGCAACTAATTTTTCTTCCAAAAAGAACCATTCAGCTAGCAAAGTAACATGACCGTGCTGCTATGTTTGTTTTTTTTGGGGGTTTTATTTATTTATTTATTTATTTTCTTCCAGGAAAATGTATTTGGTCTACAATGCAGTGAGTGTAAACCTGGAACTTTTGCTCTGTCTGCTAACAATGTCCGAGGTTGTACTCCATGCTTCTGTTTTGGGATGTCCACATTTTGTTCTGAACTGGAAGATCATGTGAGAATTCCTGTAAGTAGAGTGACAGAAATATACAGACAGAGTTTGGTGTTATCCTCATGTTAGGTATCACACTGGTGTGCCTAACGTTGCATGTATTACATGAATCAGGCTGAATGCAATTTGGTAGCTTACGGATGCAGTAACATAGGGCTGAACAAAAAAAAAGGCAAATGCTAAGTGGTCACAGTCTTATTTCTGAAACCTTGTGTTTCACTTGTCACTTTTAAAAAAAAAGTATTTAAATATCTTTGCCATTGTTTTGGTTTGGACATTTTTTTACTCTAATATGGACTTTTAACTTTCTCAAAGCAGCCAAAACTGTTAATATTACACTGAGATAGGGTATTTTTGTTCAGTGAACCTTTTGCTCTTTGTGTTGCAGATAACTTTAACTCCAGATCAGCCCATTCTGCATGTAGTAACTCAAAGTAACCTGACTGGAACAGTGGAAGGAGTATTTTCACAATTTCCTGATGTTTTACTGGATGCAGCCATAGTCAGAAAATACTTGAATACAGAAACATTTTACTGGAGGTTACCAGAGCAGTTTCAAGGAGACCTGGTAAAATCATTAAATAATTGGAATGCCTTGTAGATAATTTCTTTATTGTCTAATAGTCACTTCTTTGTTGCATAATAGTCACTTTGTTGGTAACATTTTTCTGCCTTCTGTTCTTGTAGGTCATAATATTATAAACATTCAATGGCTTAACTTATTTATGGCAAGCACAAACAATACGTTGACATGACGATTTCATAATGAGATTTTTCATGACCCTGTAAATTGTTAGCACCCATATTTAATTATCATGTTACTCTTCAGAGATTGTATAGGGTAGGAAAGAGTAATGGATTCCATTTTACTCTAGAAACCTGAAAGAATTTTCAGCCTTGATGCTAGATTCAGTATATAGATCACAGAATCTCTGTTGCTTAAGGATTAAATGAAAATTGAGCACACACCTTGAAAGGGCCTAAAAGAGGAAACTGAGACTGCTTTTTTAGACATATGCATTTAACCTTGGTGCAAAAACTGCTGAGTTTAAGTCAATTTTCATGTTTTATTGCCAGTTCTTCAAAGAGCTGACAGTTTCTTCTGATGATGTTAAAATATTTTCAGCTGCTAGCTCTAACCTTGGAATAAATAAAAGTCATAATTTTTTATCAAAACAGCTCATGGCTTATGGAGGGAAGATGAGATATACTGTTGCTTTTTACGCTTTGGATGGCTTCGGAACCTCAAATTTTGAGCCACAGATTCTAATGAAAGGAGGTCACACCAGCAAGTTGGTCATCTATGTAGACATCCCTCCACCAGAAAATGGAGTAAGAACTGATGAGGAAGTAGAAATGAAGGAGGTAAGCAAAAACATTAGTGTGGAAATATTTATTTTCTTTTATGAGCTTTTACAGAAAACCTCTATATATTTAATAAAGCACTTTGAAAAAGGCATACCTGATATCAAATAGGCTGAGAGCACTTGGTTTAAAATGCATCCATTTGAGGGAAAACTGGCTGGGCATATTGTGCTACAGCAGCAAATAGCATTTTGAAATTGTTTTCACTTTTTGAAGTGCTGAATGTATTGCTGTGGCAAGCACTTCAAATGCAGACTCAGAATTCGGTGATAAATGACAGACAGCCAGGTATTGTCATTCTCAGACGGTCCCAAAATTTTGTAGCCTGCATGTTATGCTCACAGCCTTAGAGCATCACATGGGTTATGAATTTTAGCTTAACAGCAGCAGTAAGTTGCAGTAGTGCCCACTGGACAATTTCAGAGGCGGTAACGATGGTTGCCTTTGGTCTCTGTGACTCTGCTGACTGAGGCTGAGGTGAGGTCTAGTCTCTCTTCTTGACAGAAGGGAGGCCACAGTTTCTAACTGTATGTAAAATGAGTGTTGTGAAGTCCTGATCTTTTGGCTGTCTGGGTTCTCCAGATCTAGCCAGAAGAAACTGCCATTCAGACCATGATGGTTTCCTGTAGAAACTGGTGATGGAAGTTGAGTGCAGGGAAGGGAAGGAGAAGCTGAATGATATAGAACCATCTCTTGTTCTAATGTGGAGCAAGAGTTTGGATTTTCTGGGACCTAGAGTTTAGACAGCCACCATGACTGCATTTCAGAAAGAATGCATAAGGAGGAACAGAACTCTACCTTAAAGTGAGCTTGAACACTCATGATTTTAATAATGTGTGTTATGTTTCCCTAGGATTCTTGGAAATATTTTAACTCTGTGTCTGACGAGCCGGTCTTACGTTCTGATTTCATGTCTGTGCTAAGCAATGTTGAATACGTCCTTATCAAGGCAGCTTATGGCCAAGGATTACAGCAAAGCAGGTAAAGCAATCTCTGATTGCATTTCTGTAATATAGCCTAGAAATAGTCCCAACTGAGTTATTCAGTAAAGAAAAAACTCCAGTTTGAGAAAGTTCTAATTTCCTATTTATGACTTCTGTTCTTCCTCTGATAAGAAAACGTTTTTGGCCTGTAATGGCAGTGTAATCCATCTGTACCTCTTTTTGTGAAACACTAAATGTGCCTGCTGCTTACTTGGATAGAAAAGCCCATAAGGAAGGATAGAGCCCTACAGACCAATGCAGTATTGTGCGGGATGAGTGATATAATTAGATGATACCTAAATTATTTCTTTCACATTTTATTTTTATAGATATTGGTATTTTTGTTGTTTCTTTCAATTGAAACGCATGGTCCCCTGAGTTCTTGGGTTTGTACCACTCTAGGTATCTCCTGTAGCTTTATGCAAAGTGACAGTAAACCACTTTTTAATGCTGGTGACAGTGAAGTATTCCCACATTAGAATGTTAGCCTTTTACTACCATTTTGATCAGAACGAGGTTACTAATGAACAGGAGGAGATGGGATGTGGTCATTGCATCTGTCAGTTCGGAAACTAAAAAGACAAGCAGAGAAACATCCAATGAAAAACCAATATCTGTGCATCCTCACAAATGTGAAGAAATGTGGTTCTACTTCCAGGCTTGGACTGTTATTGATTCACAGGCTCTCACCTATATTTTTGTTAGGTCTGTCCAAAAACTAGTGTTTCTAAAGCAGAAATACATACTCTTCTATGGTGGGTTTATCAAGTTTTACAGACCAATGGGATCAACCTATGTTACTTTGAAGTACTTCTGATTTGCTTGTTGTAGGTCCTGAAATCCCATAAATATGTGAAGAATCTTCAGATTTTATTGGGATATTTGCACAGGGAAAAGGGAACCATGTGAGCTGGTAGCCCTGACCTTGAAGCATAAAAGTATTTGGATCTCAGTTTTGGTGCTAGGACTCCTCTAGATATTCATTCTTTCATCTGTATATATCTTGTAGAATTGCAAATATCTCAATGGAAATTGCAGTGAAGTCTGAAGAAATGCATCTAGGCAGAGCTAGAGCTCATCTTGTGGAGCAATGTAGATGTACTACTGGCTATGCTGGATTGTCCTGTCAGGTACAGAATGCTTGAATTGTTTTGCATGTCTAATAGTGAGACAATAAAAAAAAATTCAGACAATAAAAAAAAATTCACTTAAAAGGCTTTTACAATTTTTCACAACTGGATCATGTGTTTTTTTATTTTACTCTTCTTACAAATAGCATTGTGCTCCTGGATACTACAGGGGAAAGCATACAGAACTTAGTGTGAAGGAGCCTCACACTTTGATAGCACCTTGTGTGCCATGTCAGTGCAATAACCACAGTGAAACCTGTGATCCTGAAACTGGAAAGTGCTTGGTACGTAAAATTTATACATTTTTCTATTGGTTTCACCTGAGCATAGAATGGAAGGAGTTTCTGGGAGCTGTACTATGGCGGTACTATTTGGATAAATTAAAATTCTCTCCACACCTCTGAAAAATGGATAATCTGAGTATTTCTGTTAGGGTCTGTTCAGTAATATTATCAAGTGTTTTGGGAGCAAATAATTGATTATCTTAGTTTTAATTTTACTTGAAAAATAACTTGTTTATCAGTTCACTTTATATGTTTTTCTGTGAGACTTTATGGGCTTCTATCACTGGTTCGACCAAGGTCTGCTTAGTCACACACACAAAAAACAGTAAAGGAGTTGACAAGCCATACCACACCACAGACTAGGTCAAAGTCAAGTTCTTTGTCTCTCAGGAAGAGAATCTTCTGGGCAGCTTTAAGTGAGGCTTTTTTAACTCCCAGAGATTAAAGTAGTATAAAGATATGCCTCATCTAAGATGATTTGCTTACTTCTCTTATTTTATCCCAAAAGTTACAAAGAGGGGCCACATCTGACTAACATTGCCTCTCTCTTGTGGGCTGACAGCTCTGTAGACAGCAAATTCTCAGCTAACTAAATAGGACACATTAAGTTTGTTCTCTGGTATGGCTCAGTGTTCTTTTTTGGAAGCTTTTTTCAATTTCTTTGTTTTTCCAACAGTGAGTTGGTTAGTTCAAAGTCAGCTTCTGCTGAATTCATTCCTGAGTATAATTTTTTAAGTGAGCTTCTTTAGTCCTTCAGGCTTTTGTAAACCACTCTTTCATTTTTAGGTTTGTTCTTAAGTGTGTATCTCATGAAGAACTATGGTTCTCATTTCTACAAGACCTTTCACACTAGGGAACACTGGTTGTTCTTCCTCTCTGCTTCTCGTTGCAGGGGTGGCAGGTCACCCACGTTAAGATTACTAAACTTTTACAGCTGAGTAGTGTAGGCAAAAGAGTTGATTTTTACCTCTGATTTCTGCTCCTATGTAATACGAGGCTGTATTGCTACTGCTTGCTGTCTTCAACTAACCTCTAAAATACACCCACTCTCTAGAATATGAATTTAAAAAGGAAAAAAGAAAAAAGGAGAACCCAGATTTTATTCACTTATGGGACTAGTCAAATTATGTTTATAATGCCAATGTAGTGTTTTAATATTAATGTCACCAGCTGTTGATCAATACTGTTGAAAAATTAGTGTCTGTGTATGGTCAATGGCTTATAGCATTCAAATGCATTTGGTATAATATTGAAACATATACTTTTTTTTTTTTTAAGGATTTTTTGCCTTGTACTGTGATTCCCTAGCCTGGATTGGATTAATAGAAGTAGAAACATACAAACTAATGGAAATATAGAACAGAAATTAGGACAGGCTGCCTGAGGGGACATTCACATGAGAGAAAATATGCTGGCATTCTGCTTATTTTTGCATAAAAGATACCTGCACTCAGAGAATGCTGACCAATGGGTAGTGACGTTTAGAGATGATTGTTGGAAACTGTATACATTTGTTGATTGGAGGGAATATAAAGTTCCTCGTTTGCATTCTTAAACTGAATTCCTTTTTTTGTATCAGAACTGCAGAGATAACACAGTTGGTGATTACTGCAATGCTTGTGCCCCAGGCTACTTTGGGAAAGTAATTGGATCTGTCAAGGACTGCTCTCTTTGTGCCTGTCCCAGAGCCAACCCAGTTAGGTAACCAGAACTTACTAAATCCAATGTACATATTAGCATTCTGAATTTCCTGTATTTTATGTCCCACCTCCACTCCTACTCTATGACAACAGGAGTTAGTTATCATTACATGTCCTTAATTGTTAGACATTTGAAATTTACCTATTTTAGTAAATGTAGCTTACATTCTCAGTTGTAGCTAGAGGTAACTGTGTGAGGCTTTAAAATAAAAAGATTACTGATAATTTTTTCTCTAGAGTAAATGAGCCACATAGACTATTTTATAGATAATGGAGTTAGTTGATCTGGCATGATTTAGTTTCAAATGTGTGACTCTTTCTTCATTTGAAAAATAATGCCTTTGTATTTACAAAGATTCAGGTCATCTCCAGTCAATGCAGGGACTTTTCATGAGATCAGTCCTAAGGCAAGAACAAGTACCCTTTTGTTTGAATTTGAGACATCTGTTTGTTTGGTAGACGAACAAACAGTTAACTTCATGTTTTGAAAATCAAAATGCTGTGTGGGCTGTTTTTTCTCTAGAAACTTGAAAAGCATATTTGCTATTTGCTTTGGGATAATTGATTCAGAATAAGAGTCTAGCAACTCTGATGTTTGCATGCAAGTCTCAGTTAGATACATACTATAGCCATATCATGCAGCAACCATTCTTCATTGTCTTATCTTTTAAAAGGAAGGCCAAAAGGTACTTCAGCATGTTACACAGTAATGGAGTTGCATTGGAGAAGCAAACTTTCTAAGAAACAAATAATTTGAAGTCCAAATTCTAGAGCACTGCATCAGATTTAACAGAGAATGCTGTTGCTCATGGTATTTAACCTGTGGCTGAAGGTGTTCTCTGTCTTTGTATGGTCTTCCATTTATGTGCTAGCAGGTATGTTTTTCTTTCCTCCAGTTTTAGTCCCACTTGTGTCCTGAAAGGTGCTCAGGATTACGTCTGTGATGCCTGTCTCCCAGGGTATGAAGGACAGTACTGTGAAAGGTGAGTTACACATGATGCCCCGTTTATCCCCAGTTCCTGAGGACGGTTTGATTAATATGAGCCATATTTTAGAACAGAATAAATTTATGAGAGTGCTCAAGGACCTTGGGTGATTTGTTAGTTACCATTAAGAATCCATTAACTAAAAACCCATCAATGATTCTCAAAGATAAAAATAACATCTGATTTCATGATGAATATCCCCTGATGTTCAGTGTGCCATTCCTCCCTGTGTAGGTGCTCCCTGGGCTATTATGGTGACCCTCAGCTTCCTGGTGGCAGCTGCCATCCATGCAGGTGCAATCCAAGCGGCTCTGTCCATGTAAATTGTGATGGTGCGACTGGCCAGTGCCTCTGTAAGCAAGGCGTGACAGGACAGCTCTGTGAGGAGTGTGAACCGAGACATCTTCTTGTGGAAGACGAGTGTGTTTGTAGGTTTTTTTAAAATTATTTATTTTCCCAATGGGCTTTGGTCCCTTCCAGTGATACTTATGTGCACACGATTATTCTTTGAATGTTTTTTATGATGCCAGGCCTTATTTTTTCTATGAAAGGAAAGAAGCCTTAACAGCTTAATATTTCTATAGAACAGGGGAGATTGGATTAGCTAATCTACATAGGTTCCTTCCAACCTCAGCCATTCTGTGAACACTGAGGAAGCTACAGTAGAGATCCTGACATCAGACAAGCAGTTAATCCTTAAAATGACTTACTTAGTGTTACAGACAAGTTTAAGGAAAGGTAATTTTAATATTTTTTTGCTGCCATAGCATACTTCTGTCTGAAAATGCAGAATTCTGATGTCATTAACCCTTTGGATATGAACTTGATATAGTAATACTTTTGGAGTTATCCAGGAATGTAGGCATTCTCCACCAATAATTAGTCAGGTAATTCCTTATGAGAGGGCAGATAGTAGTAAGACACAGCATGTACAGTAATCTGCTTTTACAATGAATTGGGATTTATGACTCAGATTTTGCTTGGATAAGTAAAAAGAACCTGAAGTAATAAATGAAATTACACCACCGCAGGCTTGAATTCTCTTTCTTCCTAACCTGTTTAGGTATCAGGGGCTTCACCTTCCCTGGATTTATAGCAATACAGCTAAACAGACTCAATAAGCTTGTAATACAGCAAGCAGATCAATAGCCGGCAGGATCAATAAGGCTTGAATGTGTGCTAACCGGAGGAGAGTATGTTTAGCATAGGTTCACTCTTGGGGCAGAAAGGGGAGGGAAATATTACAAATCTGTATATTCAGAATTACTGTGCTTAATCACTCTTAACACAAAAGGTGAAGTCACATACTGTGTAAGTCAAAATAAATTTTAGGATTTGGTGTCTTCTTTTTAATACTCATATTGTTTCCTCCTTTTAAAATGGTTTATTTAGCTTGCGATGACAACTGCACAGGAGTTTTGTTAAACAGTTTGGATAATCTCAACGAGGCCTTACTTTCGATGAACCTCACTGGTGTTGCCCGTGTGCCCTATGGGATATTGTCCAAGTTGGAGAATGCAACAAAACATCTGAAGGTAAAATGAAAAAATAGTAGAAATCCTTAGTACACCTTTAAAGCAAAACTTGCAGCCAGTCGTGTGACAGTAATTTAACAGAAGCCCTCCTGAAGTTCATGGCTTAAACATACGATTGTGTAAGTGATACCAGATAAAGACCATTACATTTGGTATAGAACTATACCTTAAGTTATTTAGCTGCCTGTATTACTTTCTTTTTGTTTGTTATATTAACATTTAAATAAATTAAATGTAAATAAATGAATAGATATATTGTTCATGCTTTACGTGGATTTTATGCATCCTTAAGACTGCCCAGACCTACTGAAAGCAAGGTGAATAATTTTCTGCAATGAAATAGAAACATCAAGTCAGCTCTTTTCGCTTTTTGGTCCCTTTGCTAAAAAGCTGCCAGGCATAGGTCTTGAGGCTGTTTCCTCTAGAGTCATTGGGAGAAAGGGGTCTGGCGGGCTGCTTCTCCATTAGCCAACGTGTCTGGGATGGTGCAGTTTGCTTTCCTTTTGGTCGTGTGGCAGTCCTTACTCAGTCCTCCATCTCAGGACACCAAAGCGAGGTAGAAAGTTTCAGTGTCGGACACTTTCAGGCTGCTTGTGGCAAGCTTTCCTACCAGCCCCTCTCCCCCTTAAACAAAGCATGAAGTACCACATTTTGTGGTTCGAAGGGGTAACTTATGGTTGCTAAAGACTAGGTTCATGTGGTCTCTGCACAAGACCAAAAATAAATGGAATCCTACTGTTTCATAATCACCAAAACATGCACATTTATTGATAAGAGTCTGCTCATCAATAAATCAAGTGAGAAAGACAGAAACAAAGCTATCTTATTTGTATTCCACCATATTACAACAAAATCAAAATAAGGTGAGTCGTCTTTTGCTGCTGAATTTGTTAAAATTTCTTCTATTTAAGATGTAAGGCAGACTGAATTCCAATCAGTGTACTTCAAAATGTTAATAATTACAATATTTGAAGGCAAACTTGATTAAATGACAGGTTTTTGCTTCAGCAGAGATACTCGTATCCTTTAGTTTTGTTTGGTAACATTTTAGTTATAAAGCTTCAGTTATGCTTCCCTTCCCTTATGTCATAAGACATAAACATACTGAATTATTGTAATACTTTAAGGATACAATTGACTTGCTTTCTGTAATTGTTTTGTGTTTGTATAGGAGCATCATATTCTGGGACTATAAACATTATTCAATATGTAGCTTTTATTTAGCACTTTAATTATTAAACAAAATAAAATTGTTTAATTTTCTCCTTTAGTACATACATTTTTTAAATATTAAAGTCAAATCAAAGCCAGCTGTCACTCTCTTGAAAGTGGAATGCTAAAACTGATACAAAACCACTTGACTATAGCATCAGTTCTGTTTATGTAAAGCCACAGTTTTCTTTTACTCTCAAGATTGAGTTGAATAATTAGTAGTCTCATAATTTTTCTCTTTTTGGAAACAGGGATTCCCCTCTTTCTGGCTAATCAAAGATTACCTTCCCTTCTGCCTTTTACCAAAGTAACTGTAGCCAGAAGCCAAAAAATCGTGAGGTTTATTTGTGTGAATTACAGATCTTCCCTGAAGGGCTGTTCCCTGTACTGTGTTGCATCTTTGCCTCATGCTGCGTGCTCAGGATTTTCCTTTTCCTGCATGTTAGATGTGGGCCTTCCAATAATGAGAAAGTTAGCAAGTTGCGTTGTCTACTCCTCATTGCTTCTGTATGTCTGGTACATCTGAGGACTGCTTTGGTTCTGTTTTTCTAGCTAAAGCCTGCTGCTTTACTCCTCCTGACATACCCAGACATACTTGCTGCCCCATTTCGGGTTTTTGAACTGGTTTTTTAAAGGAACTTTGCTGTGCTTTGTCCCAAGAGGTTCAGGAGTGTCATCATCTGTTTCTCTTTCACATGTTTTTTCCTCATCCTGAGGAAAATTCTTTGAAATTTTTGTTTGACACAAGGCTGTTGGATAATCCTGTGTATTACTTAATAAAGATAGGCAGAATAATTCTTATTGTGTTATTTACAATGGTTGGCTCTGAAACATCTGAAATTTAAAAAATAACCTTTCCCAGACTTGGTCTCTTTGTAAGAAATGCCTTAAGTTTCTTCGCATCTTTAGAAAAGTCGTATTCTGTTGCAGGCCTTGACTGTATCAAATATGACATGCTTGGGTACAATGGCCTATTTATTGCCATATAGAACAGTCTTGAGGTGACCTTGAAGCCAAATGCAGCCTGTTATTCTCTCCTGTTGGTGAGAGGATCCACAAGGCTGCTCGTGTTAACTTACTGCATCTTGAGGGCTAAAATCTTGAACTCCTGAGTGCCATGCACTAGGTTTTGACAGAGCTCTCCAAGGTTATCCTCACAGATATATCCCAGTTGCAGCTGTTTTGATGAGGCCGGCTGCTGATACAGTAGCAGCTGGGGGACTGGATGGAAACATTTAATTTACCGGACCTTTGAACTTCTCAAAGTAGCTTATTTAGGCAGCTCAGACTGTGGTGAAATTTAGAATCAGGAAAACAGAAGTTATCCTTCCTTCTTATTACTTGATTAAAAGCGTGGTATGTCTGCTTTTTTGTCTTATTTAAGAAGAAGAGACAGGCTTTGCAGGAAGTGTATGTATGTAATTACTTTGTCACGTTGAATGTTTTGCAAATCAGTCATTTAAAACACAAATAATCTAAACAGTGTGCATAGTTACTTTCTTCCCGTAACTTTTCTGGACACACAACAAAGTATTTAAATTACAGTGTGTTGTTTCTTCTTGTTTCTTGTAGGGGTCTGTAGTTCCTAGAAAAGATCCAAGTTACACATTACCTGCAGCAAAAGAAAGTCTTCTGAGTTTATCAGGAGGAATTGATCAGCTGCATGAAAAGGTGCGTGCTGGTTTCTTTATTTGTAGCTTTTCCGGAGAAATCCTTTGAGATTTCAGATTTCATGGGAGTATATAAGTGACAGAGAGCTATTTAGAAATTATTTTAAATCCATAGAGTTCAATGACAGACTTCAGTCTATTCTGTAGTCTTTCTGAGGATGCGAGTTAATTAGTTTGTGGAATTCTTCTGCAAAATACAATATTTTGTGATGTTATTGTACAGAAGATTTACCTGGTTTCTGTTGAAGTTCAAAAGCTTTTTGTACTGTGATGATTTAACGTGCTAAAACTTGAGAAAGGGAGATACTTTATTTTCACTGGTATTAACGTGTGGAGCTTATTCAATTATATCACAGCTCAGTACTCACCAAAAAGCCTTTGATACCTATAGTATTGTGTTTAAAATTGTCTCAGCAGAAATAAATCTTTTAAAAATCCACATGAAAAGCATACAACATTTGTATTGCTTGCTTCGGTAAAGAAATAGATTTGAGGTTATAGTCTTATTAATTATGAAAATAATTGATAAAACAATTCTTCATTGATATCAATATCATTAAGGCATCTGCAAGCTTGGAAGCATCAGAGATTTGTGTGTCAGCTAAGTCTACCTCGTCAAAAAACATTGTTTCCTCTCAGAAAGTATTCTCAGTGTTGGGAAAACACTATAAAAACCCATAGACAAATGTCATGAGTTAATTTTTGAAAGTTCTCCTAAAACACTGATTATCTCTGATTTTATTTTAGTCATCTAGATTTTTGAAAAAAGCTTGGCAGCTTAACAGAATGACTCAGGAAACCAGGAATAAAAGTCAAGAACTGACTGGATTTATTGACACAGTACATACAACCATCAAAGGTATCCTGTTTTTAAGATATTTCTACTTCTTTACAGATTTTAGAAGGGCAGTTTCTTTGCAACTCTTAAAGAACTATTTACATTGCAAATGCTGCAGTTTGAACAAGAGATTTCCTGTATAATTTTTATTAATGATGTGACTAAATTGTTTTCTCTCCTACTTAGTTCTTGCTGAAGTTGCTATGTCACTAAATGAAACACTGGGCCTGGATCTCCCGCTGTCAAATGCTACATCTCAGAGCCTGCAGGATGATATTTCTGCCCTTTTGGACGCCTTGCGCAAGAAAGATTTTGTTCAACAGCATCGTAATGCTACCAGTGTCCTAAAGTAAGCCTGTTCTACTGAAATCTGTGGTTTGCATATGTCTGTACTATGCATTACTGCTTTTTGGAGAGCTATCTCGAGAAACATTGTGCCATAATAAGAGGCAGTGTGATGGATGACTGGCCCAACTTTATGAACTCTGAAATTAGAGTTACATTAGTATCACACAGGATGCCCAAGTACCTGTCAATAATGTAGCCAAAGCCTGTTCATTTGGACGTGATACAAAATTCCATTGCAATAAGTAAAAAGACTCAGTGGTTTCAGTTTGATTCATATCTGGCCTTCATGCGTATCTCCTTGTTGCTTTTGGCTAGAAAATGTCGTAGCACTGTCTCAGTCAAGCCCAGGACATGTCAGGTCTGGTGAAGGACACAATGATTTATTGTCACTGGAATACGTATCACAGATTTGAAAATGAAACCAAGGCACTTGTTTCAGTATTCTGGGCCACTGCTAAGGATTATATTCCATTGTCTTGATTTGCCCCCAGTTAAAGGCTATTTTAAAATGGGTTTTATATTCATCAATTATAAGTGCTTATTGCCAAACTTGACAATATGAAAACATTGACTGTTCCAACAGTCAGCAAAATTTTATTTCCAACTTCAGAAATGCTGTGTATTGCCCTAGCCCACCAAAAGCTGTAAGAATGATAATGCAGGCTTCCAGGGACAAAAATTTAGAACAGAGTGGAATATTTCTGAAAATTTGATTATTATTTTTTTTTTTTTAATTAAATGCTTTAGATTCAGGAGGATAAAGCGTTTGTGCTTGTAGTATACCTGATTTTGTACTACAGGCTTCTGTGCTTGTTCTTGTACTTAGTATTAAATTGTATAGAATTGTTAAATGGACTGGAAAAATACCATTTATTCTTATATTTATTAAGAACTTCAAATAACCTTTTTTTGCACTTACATACCTGACTCAAAATGCCCTCTTGCATAGTAAAAGAATATTCTGACTTTCAACATCAGCTTTTGAGCTGCTATACACAAGGCATTTGTAAATTAACTTTTCAATTTTAGTCTTTATTGAAATTTCCGAAAGTTCTCTGATAAGTATCCCTTGACAGATCGAAGAAGAGCGCTAATAAGATTTATGAGATTGTTTGCTCTGCAGAATTTATCAGGCAATGCAGCTGTGAATTCCAAACTGATTTAAATAAGCGGCTTGACAGTATATTTTTCAGGGAACAGAAGTTACCCCATGGCTCACAGTGATGGCATACTGTTTGTTATGCAACATTCATAACTCTGCACATATGCCATGTAAGGCAAAGTTCCCAAATCATTTGAAATACAACCTTTTTACTCAAAACTGAAATAAAAGCCATTACTGTCTGTAAAATAGTTTTATTCTTGTAACTTTTTTAAGATTGTGGCTTCTGAGTGTAAGAACTCTGAATTACTAGTTTTAAGAATACATGCAAATGCACATCCATCTGCTATTCAAGAGGAATGGTGGAATATGTTTTGCTGTATATAGTTGTGAAACAAACTGCACTTCTTTTGCTTTGGCTAAAGATCTATATGATTTGAAATTTGATTAAACGACACAAACATTGATTTAAAAGTACCATCACAGGAGTTGCAGTGTGCAGCATATGTTCTGAAACAAAGGGAAAGGAACTTTTAAGATCATTTTCAGTTCAGTTCCTTCAACACTGGAAAACGTTCACATGGAGATGCAAATATTCCCAAACAGAGCAGCTGAAGTGATTAACAGCTGATAAATTTGGGGATGTTTGATATTTCCCAGAGAAATGTCTGCTACTGATTTCAAAAGATAAGTGCAGAGATTGCTCATTTCAGTGTCTATTTTAATAAGGCTATTTATTTTCATTTGATATTTAAAATTTTCAGGACTCTTGCTTATATGTCTTTCAGTTCTGGTTACTTGTTTCTTTCCAGTGTCAATCCTCATATATGATGATTTGATCCTACATTCAAAGTGCAAATCACTACAATTAAGACGTAGAGCAGTCCCAGAGTAGTGTTTCACAGAGATTTTGGTGTGGGTAGTGTCCCAGATAAGTCCAAGCAGATGTGATTTATACTAGTCCCTTTCCCTCTAGCTCACCATATACAAAGTTTATGAACTGTATTTCTGTCCTCTCCCCCAAGCAGTAATTTTTTTTGTGTGGCAAGATGAATAACTAAGCTAACATGTATTTATGTTATTATAGAAAAAAAAAGTGAAGACTTTTGTAAGAAGATGCATTTAAAGTAATTTCACATGACTCTGATTTCTCCTTAGGAAATCCGTGTCCAAGTTTCTCCTTTGCTATTTATTTATTTTTCTGATTCCTCTTTTTGTCAGACCTGCGGAAAATTTGTTGGTCCGGGTTCAGAAAGAATATCTTAAACCCCAGCAGGAGCTTGCTGAACTGAAGAAGAATGCAAGCCAGCTCTTATCAAAACACAACAGCAGATTGCAAGATGCTCAGGATCTGGTGATCAAGGCGCTTGCTAACATCAATGAGACCAGTCGCTTGTTTCCTCTTATCTCTAGCAACCTGGCAGAGTTAAACGTAAGACTGGACAATCAGTGTTGTTGCATAAGAAATAACCAATATTAAATAGTGTTTAAAAGCTTCTTTTTTGAGATTTTATTATATTTGTGCATATTTAAACATCTTAATATGTGTAATACCTTAAAAACTCAAAGGAAACCAGACCCATATTCGAAAACCAAAAACTCTTTATGTAGTATGTGAACTCATCTGCACTAACTGACTTTACAGACTACTATAAAATACTTGGTTTATGCTGTAGGACAAAAAGCTGAGTATAAAGGAAGGTGAAGAAGTCTTGACCATGCTCATTAAAGAAGGGAAGGTCCTAGTGAACATTGCTGCTACTCTTGCCCAAGATGTAAGGAACTCCACGTCTGTAAGTTCTTAAGTTTTAACATCCTCTTTGACACTATCAGGTGTATTTTGTTATTGAATAAAGGGGAAAACATTTTGTTGTGCAGAACCTGGAGGCCCACCAGGATGGGTTAGTCCTGTGGAGCACCAAACTGCGACACCACGTGGATGAACTGGTGATGCAGATGTCTCTGAGGGGAGTGCTTGACCTGGTATACAGAGCGGAGGACCATGCTGCCCAGTTCCAAAGGCTTGCAGATGCACTAGAGAGGTAGGAAACTTCACAAATATGAAATAGAGAGATTTACAGTTGTGTCTGCCAGATTTAATTCAAACACAGAGTAGCTTAATCCACTAAATGAGTTCCCTGTCCACAGCAGGGCAGTTTGACTAGGGGATCTTTAAAGGTCACTTCCAACCCAAACCATTCTATGATCAGTTTTTATTTCCCATTTCAGGGTTTTTTACTTTTAATGTGCCTTTATTAAATGATATAGAGAGGGTTGATTAATCTTGCATTTCTTGTGGAATACTTACAGAGTAACCAGTGCATTATTAAATGCTTGGTGAGTATATCACGGTATGGCTAGTGAAGCTTCTGGTCTGTGTATGACTGCTTATTGACAATATATCTCTCGATCTCATCAAGCTATTCCTGGTATGCCTGTATTTTATTGCTTTCAAAGCATCTTGCAGAAATGAGCGGGTTGCAGTCTCAAATCCACTCAAATGCAGTCTTAGAATTTGAAAATTGGGAAGTCATTCTAGTTTATTCAGTGGAAACTAATCTTCTATCCCAGGATTTCTTCTAGGATTCTTGCTGTTTTTAAAGCCAACAGAAATGTATGTTAAATGTTAAATCATATCAAATTGGAAAATTTGCACTTATTTTAAGTTTGAGAACAGAAAATTTTGCTCTGAGCAACTCTGATGATGTCACTGCAGACAGACAGATTCAGTAAAGCAAAATTTAAACCAGGATAGCTTTTAGATGTGTATAAGTTCCATATTTCTCTAGTTTGCATTTGAGTTCTAGCTAGGAACCTGTTCTATTTAGGTGATATAATTTGTTCTTCATGCAAAATGTGACTTATGTGGCTTTATAATTTGAAAAACTGACCATGAATAAAATGGAATAAAATAGAAAAAAAAAAATACATCAAAGCCTTCTTTGAACTGTTTTATTTACTTCAAAATAATGAATGTAAAGTCCATTACGCATCATGGGGCAAGGTGGGCTCAATTTTTTCAGAGTGCATCATGTATTCTAGAAAGATGTGTGTGTTGTAAATGAAGATACGGAATGTAGTGCTTGATTAAGGTAATGTCACGAGAAGAGAATTAGTTATTAATTCTCTGTTTAGTGGCCTCTCCAAAGTAAGAAATGTGACTCTGAACACAACCGCTGCAGTCTACACCCACTCCAGCGTTAAAAGTGTGATTGAAAGAACAGAAAGTTTGGCAGATGATGCATCTAGAGTTATGAACGTCCCCTTGGATTTAGTAAGTATCAATATTAGTACTTTAACATATTTTTTTTTCTCATTTTGGAATATTTGTTCTAATTGTTTTTGCACTTGCTGAAATTTGAGTTTTCTTGATGAAGGCAAGTGTATACCAGCTAGTATATATTGTATCTTGAATCTGTACTCCAATAGAGTAATGGTAGCAGATTGAATGTTCTGTTTACCTTGCTTATCTTTCTGCCACAGTACCATTTACCTTTTTGTTGGTGGTGGTGGTGGCTTTTTAGTGTCTAATGCATGGTTAGCTGGACTGAACTTGGTTCTGTGAGTGTTTGTATCAGTCATCTGACATGCATTCTTGTAGAACTTAAGTTCCCAAACCTCTGGTTCTCCCTTCCACTTTTGGAATTTTTCAGACATCTCATTTTTTGACCTGTCCTTCTTCCATTTCTACCTAGATCTTCCTAGCCATGACTATTTCGTTTAGTCTAGGACATTTCATAAGCACATGTGTGTTTGTGTGTCAACTGCCATCCCTCTGCCTTGCAAGATTATCAGGTTGTTATCGAAACAGTAGATTAAAAAGACCTGAGTGGTTACCAATCTGATATTATTACTTTCATATTATTCTGTTTCCCTCCCTTTTATCTTTCTGTATTTCACAATAGTAAACCCAAGGAAGGAATATGTTATGTTTTACAAGCGTCACGCACATGAATGCAGAAACAAATATGTGACAATGCATTTAAATGGTAGTGGTCAAAATAATTGACATTGTTTTGTGAGCTTGCATGTTATTTTAGAGCATGTATATAAATGTTATATTTAGATGTTAAATGTTATATACATGTAAATGTTATATTTAGAGCCTTTGTACAGCATGAATCCTTCAAGGTACTTTTCCAGATTTCCCGTTTGGAGAAATGGAATAAAAGAACACTTTAAAGACTGGGATTTTGAGATACCTCACTTTAAAGTCCTCAGTGCTAGGAGTTTTGACTTAGGCCTGGAACTAGAACTACTGGTGTTCCAAAAGGCAACAGTAAATCAGTAGCAGTGTTCAAACTAGAATTTTGTATGTTTTGTTTCACAGTCTTCTCTTTTTATTAACTCACAAAGAGATTCAATGTTACATTCTTGGAAAAGTGTTTACAATTTGTATTTTTTTTTAGTTGATGCTTAATAAAGGTATAAATAGAACATCTCACAAAACCCAAGAATGTTCAATAACTTGAAGTAGACCTCCAGAGATACTTAAATGTTTTCATTTGAATTTCTGTTTTTCATATGAGGCAACTGATGTTTATGTTTTTCAGCCGGAGGAGTCTCTCAGTCTTCTTGGAAAAGAAACTCTACTGCTTAGCTCCAAATTTCAGAATGAAGCTAAAAATCTGAATAAAAAAAGTGATGGTCAGTTCTTTAGAGTTCACATTTCTGCTTTTATTTCCTTTTCTGCATCCTGTTTTGTGGGGGTTTTTAATGTGGTGAGGTTTTTTTGGTATGTTTCTGGGTTTGTTAAATGAACATAAACTAAGATAAAATACTGCATATGAATATATAGGGAAGAGTGTGGCCAGTAGGTCGAGGGAAGTCATGCTCCCCCGTACTCTGCACTGGAGAGGCCACAGCTGGAATTACTGCATCCAGTTCTGGGCTCTCCAGTTCAAGAGAGACAGGAAACTACTGGAGAGAATCCAGAGTAGGGTAATAAAGATGATTAAAGGATTGGAGCATCTCCCTTATGAGTAAAGTCTGAGAGAGCTGGGACTCTTTAGTCTAGAGAAGAGAAGGCTGATGGGAGACCTCACTAATGCTTATAAGTGTCTGAAGGGTTGGTTGAAGGAGAATGGAGCTGGACTCCTTTCAGTAGTTCCCAGTGACAGGATGAGGGGCAGCAGGCAAAAACTGGAACATAGGAAGTTTCATTCAAATATGGGAGTAACAGAACACTCGAATAGGCTGCCCAGGGGGGTTGTGAGGGCTCTTTCTCTGGAGATTTTCAAGACCCACCTGGATGCCGTCCTGAGTAATGTGTTCTAGGTAATCCTGCTTTAGCAGGGGAGTTGGACTAGATGATCTCTAGAAGTCCCTTCCAACTCTGAGAATTCTGTGATATACATATTTTTTTATGATTAAGGTTAATGTATTATGGAGTCACGTATTACTTGGAATTTTTCGGTAAAAATATGTTTTTTCTCTATAAACATATAAAAAATTGGCCTTCAGTATACCTCATTTACCTCCAAGCAATGCTTTCTTTAAATGACTGTTTTTCCAAATGTTATGAGTTAAATCATTAGGGATTGTACAGTAGACGAAGAACAAACATAATTCTTGAAGAAATACATTCATCCAACTTTATCTAATAAATCATGGATTACTCAAGTATGTAGGAACATATATTTGAATCATAATGATTTTTACTTGTTCCTTCTACACAGCTGAAATACAGAAACAAGTTGAACTTTTTTTTGTCTGTACAAAGTGCCTTTTCACTCAGAGTCCCTCTATAAATTCCAAAATCCCTTTGGTTTTCCTTTGTTACTCCAAATATAGAGCAAAAGATGGAGCCTGCACTATGGAAGTTCAGAAAAGGATTTTGAACACAGACTTTGTGGGAGCAGAGGCTGGTGCTCCGGGAAATTTTGGATGAAATTGGACAAAAGGAAAATGTTTCACAGAGTTAAATTGTAACTGTAAAATGGTCTTTGCTTTTAAAATCAATGTCTTTACAAATATATATGTATTTTATGTAATTCAGATGGACAGAACACATACCCTTTTTGTTCCCTCTGTTCTACGTATTTTTATTTTTAGTGTGAGGTTTCTGCAAACAGATCACAAATAAATAAAAGGAAAACACTTCTTTAATTGGCTTCTCTCAGATATCACAAAAAGTGAAGAACGTCATAAAAATTGTAAGGGTTCACACTCATGGAAGCATATTAATTATTAGTATTTTCCTGACTATGTTTCTACCAATTCAGTCTCATGGAATTGGCCAAACAGCATATCTTTGAATTGAACAGTGCTTACAGGAGCTTGTCTGTGCATATGGAATTCATTTTGCATTCCTATTTGTAATATGCTCTTTCTGTTGAAGAAAACAAACAAGTTTCATCAAATGAGTGAGTACTTGTTATCCCTATACATAGGTCTTGTGTGGGTTGTATGGTATTTGTTGATGCACAGAAAAATCATAGTTATTTCTTCCAACAGGCCTTTTATTTGGATTGAATGACTTGAACAAAAGGGTAGAAAAGATTCAAAAAAGCACTAATAAAATTATCAACCAGCTTAATGATTCCCTGTTAACAATAAGAGCATTGCCTAATGGTAAGTGAAATTTATATTGACATTTTCCTTATTACAGAACCATCTACAACCCTAATAAAATCCCGTTCATTGTCTCATTGCAGAGATCTAGCAATAAACCATTCTGTAGACTTGTTTGGCCTCCTGCCTTACGAGGAATATTTTTTTTTTTTCAGTAAACCCATGAAACATAGCTGGGTTATCATATAAGGTCTCTAGTCTTATGCCAGTTTTACACTCCTGTGAATGAGGAGGTGCTGTGAAAGCAATGTAATTATGCTGATGAGGAGGGAGTGAAGTCCTAGAATATTTAATCCCATGTGGACAGAAACTGACACATGGAGCTGTGAAGTTTCGCTTTCTTTTGATAGCTTCTTTTTTACAGCTCTGTGAATCTTATCATCTGCATCTAAATGTGTTCTTGTTGTAAGTGCAGACTTAATTTAATGATTAAAATGTTCTTTTCTGCTTTTCCAAAACAAAAGACATCCCTTCTTTAAAAAAATCATTATTTTGGAGAAAGGCAAGACCTAGAGTTCATGGTAATTAATAGAGAGAATGTCTTTGGAGTTGTGAATAGGAGGGTCTGAAAGGCTTTGCCAACCTTTATAATGTTGGGTGGGTTTTAGTGTTTTTTGTTTTGGTGGTGGTTTTTTTTGATTGTTTGTTTGTTTGGGTTTTTGTTTGTTTGTTTTGTGGATTTTTGTTTTATTTTGTTTTGTTTTTTAATTGTTTTTTGTTTATGTAGAAAAGCACTCATAAAAGCCTCCTGCCTGGGTTGTTTGGTTGTACTGTATATGCAGATTAGAATGCTAAGTCGAAAACTTTGAAATACCCATTTTACAACTCAGGCTTTTCACTCGTCTAATTAGTGAAAAAGTTACACTGGGTATTAATTGCAGGATGCTGTCTGATGTAAAACTACACATTGAAAATTAAGGCACTATTAAAATTATAAAACAGTCTTCCTTAACTCACAGCTTAATCTTGTTTGATTTCAGTTTTGTTATATTTCTTGGAAGTTTTCTCTTCTCTTTTTTTTTTAATCTGGGCAGAGATTCAAGGTGGTGTTGCCCTCTGTGTAGGATTCCTGCAGACCTAAATGACATCTTTTGTGCCAGCTGCAGCATCTTCTCACTGTTTCAGGCACAGCAAGTGTAAGGGGCAGGCTGAGATTGGGAGTGGTGCACTCATTATTTAAGTGATTGTAACACAAAGCAAAGGGTGTAATAGACTTTGTGCCTCACCAGCTTTCTGTAAGGTTTAAAACATAAATCTCAGACTGGTGATTCTGGGTGGCAAGACTCACTTAGGACACTTAAACACTATAAGCTTTATGTATTCATATGAGCTTCCCGTGAGGGTAGGCAGAATCAAGTTCTCCATCACTGCATTCTGTCTGTTGTATTCAGAGTTGGTCATAAAAAAAGTGAAACATTTTTCCTAGAATTCAAAACTTGGATTAATCAAGTCAGTTGATCAAAAGTAATGAAAATCTATACTGATGAGCCTTAATTAAAATTGCTGTAAATTCTATCATTTATATATATGTGTAATACATTTTATTATTATATATCTCTGTGTATATTATATATTTATTATTATATATCTCTGTGTATATGTGTGTGTGCATGAACAAACATAACTACATCTATAGTTTATATCCACGTCTGTATTACCAGTTTGGGAATGTTTACTGTGGTTTTTTGGCCATTTTCCAACTTAATAACTGAGCAAGAGGAGTTGCACCAGCCTTCTGGCACTCCAGTTTCACAGAAGATAAACTTCCCACTCTGTAAGCCACGATGCATTCAACAGTTAGGCAGGGGTAGATCACAGAAGGTCTTAGTTTTGGAGCTCCCTTAGCAGACTGAAGAACACAAACAAACAAAACATACCTCTTACTATGAAAGAAATATAACTCACGGCATTTCTATGTTTGTAACTGTGTTGTTATGAAGCCAGAGGTTTATTGCTCCCAAGTATGTATGAAAGCTGAGGGTTTTTTTTTAACCTGTGTTTCAGATACAAGAAAATACATGCTTGAGGTGAAAGAGCTGGCTGTGTCTGCAAACACAAGTTCTGTGGTGGGTTTAAGTCACTTTGGGGATTTCAGTCAAAAGCTGCTGAATACATCTTCTACGTTGTCCCGAGTTAATGACACGTTGAAGAAAACTAGTGAGCTTATAACGGATTCATCAAAAGCTGGTATGTTTGCTGCTTCATTGCTCTTTAGAAATGTCACTGCTTGCAAAGCAGTACTAGTATTCACTTTTAATAGGCATTAAATCTGAGTCTGATGGACTGAAAGTTTCTTTCTAATTCAATAAAAATGTACTAACTTTTAAAAAGACCTCTAGAGGAGCCACATGGGTTATCCTTAAGTATGCATATTCCTTACTGATGTTTAAAATTGCTGAAAACAAAATGATCAGAAACAGGCCACTTTGGCTAAGTATTTTAGCAATCAACAGTACATTTCTCTTTCAGCCTGTGTCAACATTTCATTTATGTTTTGGCAGCAATCACAGCTGAAAAACAAGTTAAAGAAGTTGAAGCACAAGCACGCCTTTTATTGGATAGGCTGAAACCTTTGAAGATGCTAGAGGAGAACCTGAACAGAAACCTGTCTGAAATTAAAGAGCTCATCAGCCAGGCCCGCAAGCAGGCAGCATCTGTAAGTTCCATCATCCCAGACTTAACTGGCTTCCCTTTCGCATTTAGCAGGGAAGCTCTTTGAGATTACGAACCTAAAATTATTTTCTGTCAAAATACCTGGTTATTCCAGAGTGTCACTGAGTTCAAGAGTACTAAGTGATGGCAAAAGCATACCAGCAGGGCTGTTAGTAGATTTTATAGTTTTAGCTTCAAGTTTTTTTATTGCATTTGTGAGTTTGGCAGAACAGCAAGGCAATAATTTATTTACTATTCCCTTTTGTTTCCTAGAAAAATTATGAAATACAATATGTTATTTTGTTTCTAGAACAATAATGAAATACGTTATGTCAGAAAGCCATCAAAAATATTTGAATGAGAAAGAGACAAGCGAGGGGATCTTGCTACCATTATTTTAGGATAAGATGTTAGTTTCTAAGCTTATGTTAGAGATTGATATGGGGTTCCTCCATATATCGTCAAGTATCATTGCAAATCTTTTAATTAATGTTGATTCTCTCAATAAATTTGCTATCTATCCCTTGCCATGTCCACATATTCTTCTTTGCAAGGAGCTGCTGTGTTTCCAGAATGCTTTACAACAAATAATATACTGATTTTTAAATCTCTGTTCCCCCCTTAAAGACAACATAAGTGAACCGACTGTACTATGGGCCTCATTAAACGGTGAGGGGAATATGGAAATGTCTTTGAACTCAGTAATTTTTGGCATGCCTTTGGCTTTTGTATGGGCATGTTACTGTAAGGTTTAGGGAGGTTTTGTTTTAAAAACTAAAAAGCTTTCAGTTCTTTCTGCAAATCTCTTTAATTATATGGTTATTGCTTCTCGGTCACAGTCTACTGAAGCTTAATGAATCCACTACAGAAAAGAGGGAGCATTATTTTCTGAAGTGTCATAAACCACAGAGGTTCCTGGCAGGGTGAAAAGAAGTGTTAGCAAAATCCTTTTTTCCAATTTTGAGAGTTTGTTCTGTAAACTTTTATTAGAGAAGAGAAAGTTTATATATTTGTGTCCGTACACATATGGCCACCTGTGTTTTATGTGTGTAGTTGTTACTGGCATATTCATTGAAGCTCAGACCTTTCTGTTGTTTAAATGGGTTTTCTGACAATACATTACCCAGCACATTGGAGTTTGGCTGCATTTAGCTTGAATCTATATCCCGTCAGTATAATAGACAGTATTCAATGGAGTTATTGATATGAAAACAGGAATATTAATTTCTCTATTTAATCTTAAAAAAGATTAATTTGTAATATATTCACAAATGTATTTTTTTAATAATCATGTAAACTGCCTTGTAAAGCTTTGAAAAACTTTTGACTAGATGATCTCCAAAGGTCCTTTCAAACCTCTGCAATTCTGTTATTTTGTGAAATGTTTCCTTTTTTCCCCCCGAAGGTCTTGAATTTCTGTCTCTTTATTTTTATTGTTACAGTGGCTTTTGCTGATAAATGGGCTTCTGACCCAAGATTTATTGTTATTTTCTGAGGTGTTCGAATAGTTTAATTTACTGGCTTCAAATCTAATTGAATGAGTGAATTATGGCAGATTGCATTCTTCTCTATTCATGAATCCTTTTGTCACGTGATACCTAGGAGTTTGTTAATATCTAACCCAGGTGGCAATACTTAGGCTGCATGAAAGTGTCTCAGCAAACATCTTGCATTTGTTGGTCAGAAGCTAAGTATAAATTCCAGAAATACATCTTGTGTACACCAAGACTTGTTTAGAATCCATTTCCTCTTTTCACCCTCCAGATTAAAGTTGCAGTATCAGCAGAAAGAGATTGCATTCGTGCCTACAAACCCCAGATTTCATCTACGAATTACAACACCTTGACACTCAATGTGAAAACTGCCGAACCAGATAACCTTCTTTTCTATCTGGGTAGCAACGGCAAGGTAAGTTGCTGGTGTGCATTTACTGAAAGTGTCAAGTGTTTTAAATGACCATATATGTATGTCTTTTCCTACCTGACTTCAAACTAAGTATCCAGATGAGGGACTCCCCTTGCAGACAAATGTGTTCACTACAGGTGGAAATATTTTTTACCTGAGGTGGTTCTGGAGATACTCAAAGGTAGAGAATAACAGCACCTGGTTCCTTCGCATTGTCTCTTGTCCAAATCATGAAACTCCCCCTTTCCTTTTACCATTGTGCGTTAACTTAATGGAATGTAACACTCTATATGATGCTTTCATACAGCATGTTGGAGTATATCAAATGATTTGCCTGATATCACAGAGAAATTACTTGCATTTGGCCTTCATGAAGAATTGTGCATTCACCCACATGAAAGGAGCATTATGGCTCATTGTCACAGTGCCTTCCTCTTCTTTCTCTATGTAACACTAATACATGCACAGCTATTAGCTCCTTGTGGCGCGCTGTCATATACTTTTTCACACATTGGTAGGTCACTTCACATACACTCAGAAGTGCATATTTCTGTATGTCTACATGTGTGTGTACATCATGTGTTTTTATAGGTATATAGAGAAAAAATTCACCTACTTGTATATAAACTGAGTTTTTGGTTTCATTAAAAGTAAAAAAGAGTACAAAGTTACAGGGCCCAATTTTGCTAAAAGGCAGCTCCAGTAATATGGAATGTAAGGACCTGACTCTCAAAATACTTTCTCAGTGTTACATGTTAAAATACACAAAACAGAAACATCACACTTGGTGCTGCATATTAGA
The DNA here is from genome assembly GCA_013400375.1 of Thinocorus orbignyianus. Classification (NCBI taxonomy): domain Eukaryota; kingdom Metazoa; phylum Chordata; class Aves; order Ciconiiformes; family Thinocoridae; genus Thinocorus; species Thinocorus orbignyianus. Next base: position 271,271 of record VXBW01003107.1, read on the forward strand.
ATAAGCCCTGCTGTTTTTCAGACAGACTTTCTTGCAGTGGAGATGCGACGTGGTAAGGTAGCTCTTCTTTGGGATTTGGGGTCTGGATCAACAAGAATGGAATACCCTGATTTTCAAATTGACAACAACAAATGGCACAGAATACATGCAACCAGGTAATTAAAATAAGAATGGCATAAATGTTGGTTAGGAAAATTGATTTTTTTTTTCTTTAAATGAGATGGCTGTTGAAATGTCCAGCTACTTAGTGAGTGAACTTGGCATAAGCAACACAGACAATCTTCCAAATTTCCCAGTGAAATTGCAAGATTTTTTGTGTCCTCTAAAAGATAAGCCAATTGCATTTATTGAATAAGCCTGGTGATTTATAAAACTATTCATTAGTATTTGTACTTGGCAGGTTTGGAAAAACAGGTACGCTCAGTATAGAGGAAATGAACTCCAATCAGAAGCCTTCACCTAAATCTGCAACCTCGCCAGGGACAGCAAGCATACTGGATGTTAACAAGTCAACCCTAATGTTTATCGGAGGACTTGGAGGGCAAATCAAGGTTAAATTCTGAGATTAGCATTCTGTAAAATATTTTTATCGCATTTGAGATCTACTTTTGACTTAGAAATAATTACATTAATTGATTACTTCATCAAGAAATGCCAGGTACTCTGAACATACAGCAAAGATGCTATAAGGATGTTCTAGTACCCTGGAGTTAATTTTCCTTGGAAATTTTTGCATGAAGTGTTAACCAGACCAGGCTGTGTGTGCATGCGTGATGCGTAGATATTACACAATTTGTTTTTAATTTCCTTCTTCCATGGCTTCTTTTAGTTTGCCATTACTATTTATGCCATGAGGCATCTAAGTAGGTCAAGGACATAGTTATTTTACTCTTTTACTTGCTGCAAAACTAATCTATTAGGATTTAATTGGTAATTGTTAATAGTTATGCTAAATCTGTTGTTCTTTATTATGATTTATATCTAATAAAGTTAGAGTTCAAGGAAAACAACCAAGCAAAAATTTGGCTGCATAATTTTTAGAGCACTTAACATTAATTGTGTTCATAGAGTATTTCTTGTCTTACAGAAATCACCTGCTGTTAAGGTGACCCATTTTAAAGGGTGCATGGGAGAGGCATCACTGAATGGCAAATCTATCGGTCTTTGGAATTACATAGAAAGAGAGGGCAAGTGCAACGGCTGTTTTGGAAGGTATTTCGTCTCACTTTTCTTTTTTGCAACAGAGTTAGAGTAATTCACACCTGTAATATATATTTCTGTATAGCTGAAAATAACGAACTCAGACAAATTGCAGTGTTTCATTAATCATCAGTGTACAGTTCTGAACACACTAATCTGTATGTGCCACGGGTGTCAAATAATTTAATTGTATGAAATTTTATTACTTAGAACTCCTTTGAAAAGGAGTTCTTGTTGTGGTCTGTTTTTGTGCATTGAAAGTAGGGACTGACAGTGAATGAAACTATTTTGGAATGTTTACTTTCCAGTAATTCTCAGCAAGACAAATTTATTCTTTCCTAGGATAAGAAACAGTGTAAAGTGCTCTTAGAAGAAAAACCCCAAAACAGCAAAACTGTACCAAAGAACTGAACTTACTACTGTTCTTGTAATCATTGTGAAAGAGGATTGCAGACTACTATATTATACTTAAGGAACTGAGAAACATGCTTGACTGTATTCCCTTTCGCAGAATGTTTCATGTAGAAACAGCAGAGGGTGCTGCTTGATTGTATGAGATGCTTTTACAAGTGTTATGTTACAGGGAAAGGCGCTAATAGAACATTTATCGTAAGTGCAATTATGCAAAACATTTTGATAAATGGATGACATGTTTTAAGTAAGAGGGTGTATGTTGTAACAATTATTTTTTTCCCTTAAGAAATCGTTGTTTTTTTTCATACATCAGTGAAGAACATTTTTATCTTGTATACATCCTTCCCAATGGCTAAATCATGTATTGTGAAATTCTATAATGAAAGTGGCCTTTGGCTGGAATCCTTCAGTTATTCATTCACAGCATCAAGATTCAAATCTCCTTCCACACTTTCTAATCATCTGCCTGGGGGCCACACCAATTGATCTAAATTTTCTTATATTTTATATTAAAGTGAGAGGAAGATCACAAAACTTCAGTTCACATTTTTAACTCTGATTTCTACTTCTGTAGCCCACAGGACGAGGACACTTCATTCCATTTTGATGGCAGTGGATACTCAGTTGTGGAAAAGGCACTCCGCTCAACAGTGACACAGATAATACTATTTTTCAGTACCTATTCACCTAATGGGCTGCTTCTGTATCTTGCTTCGAATGGCACTGTAAGAAAATGGATCCAATTCTTAAGCTGTCAAAAACTATGTTTAGGTCACTTGAAGGTTTCTTGCTTTCTTCTTTGTTATTTTTCAGTTTACATATATTAAAACAAGTGTTTGTCTAGGTTATCACCTGTGATTAACATCATAAGCCAAAGGAGTAAAGGGAGGAATCCTAGAGATAACTCTTTAGAGCAAATATTCACATATAGTAAGGCAATTAGGCAAATTAGGCAATTAAAAATATTCTCTATAATTTGTTTTAATTCTTGACTAAAATTAATGATTATTTAAATAAAGGCATGAAAAAAACGGTAGGGACCACAAACTAGTTTTGTTTAACTGGAGGAACTTTTGCAGAATGTAAAATCTTCTGGAGCTGAGCTTGCCAGAAAGACAATATAGTATTGAATAGGCATATTGAATTAAATCCATAAGTGGGAATTCAGTAAACTTGAAATAAATTAAATAAAACTCCCTGCAACAGCGATATAACCTAGACCCATCTGCAGACCTTCATTGTCATGTCATGCAGTTTACCGCATACTTAACTGCTGTTTTTTCTTTTCTGGAGGGAGGGCACAGCTTTGTTTAGATACAGATTGTTTCAGAGTCACTGCATTATTAATTTGCTTCGTTATGTGATTACTGCTTGCATACGTTGCACAACAATATCTGACTTAAGTTTTACAGCACAGAGAGAACACTTGTAATTCAGAAAGTAATTTTTTTGCTGTGTGAAGAAGATCTTTCTTATTGCAGAAACAGCATTGTAGTGTTTGATGGTTATGTTAAATCAAGCCAAATTACTCTCAACTTCATCCAAAAGAAAGCAAATTAGACATTGTTATTTACACATTCCTCTGCCGAGCAATCAAGCCTGGTGATGCTTTTAAAGTAAGAATAACAACAAAACAAAACAAAAAGACATATTTCTAAGGGTACACGTAACAATTTTCATGAACGTAACAAAGATAAGTTGGGCCTAACAAACAGTCTAGATACAAGATTTTCCAAACCTTTTTCACACAGCACCCCAAACCTGCCAAGAATGCATCCTTTTGGAAGATTTTATTTTCAGGAATTTAACCTGGTTTTGTTGATTTTGGGTTTTGTTTGGTTTTTTTTTTTCTTTTTTTCCCTCCCAGAGAGATTTCTTGTCCCTTGAGCTTCGTGATGGCAAAGTGAGAGTGACTGTTGATCTAGGTTCAGGACCTCTTGCTCTTACAACAGAAAATCGTTACAACAATGGAACATGGTATAAAATTTCATTCAATCGGAACAAGAAACACGGTAGGCTACAGACAGGTGTCTGCACATTTACGAAAACAAATATTTAAGACAGTCACAGGGCATATCACTGCAACCAAATCTGGTCACTTCTAATGCCATTTCTTTAGCAGCCAAACCTATGTTTCTTTGCTTTTAGAAGGACAGTGGTGTAAATCGTATTCTTGGTTTGGCACATCTTACAAAGACCAGGTAGTGTAGAAGCTGCCAAACAAAAACAAATAATGTGTGTTAATAGCTATAGCATATTCTCATACATATATGTTTTTCTCTAGACTTCCCCAAATTTGGTTTTGGCAGAGAAGAATGAAAGACATTGTCAGAATAGCTGGAAGTATAATAAATTACTCATTCTAAAAATAAGATTGTCCATACATGTTTGAGTCAATGAATATATTTTCCTTTATTAGAGAAGATTGCCAAAATGGAAGAATGTGTATTCTTGTCCTTCTCTAGATCTTTACTCTCTTTTCTTTGCAGGAATTTTGGCAGTCATGGATGCATATAACCTTAATTATAAAGAAACCAAGCAAGGAGAATCTCCTGGCGTTGCCTCAGACCTGAACCGCTCTGATAAGGACCCAATCTTCATTGGTGGGCTGCCAAGATCAAGGACTGTGAGGTAAAATGTCCTTTTGCTTTCCCCCCATTGCTAAGACTCTTGTAAGTAGAGGGAAGGACTTTCACAAACTCTGCTAGGTCCACCAAAATTAGTGAAAATCAGTGAAGTCTGAACTCTTGTTTATGGTTGTGTATAACACAGAATTATCTGTCCTTTTTCTTCAAACTGTAACATGGTGCCACTGCCAGGTCTGACACTGAAATTCAAATCAGAGATGAGCTTCTGGTTTTCCTCCATGCCACAACAGCCGTCTGCTCTTTTTGTCAGACTGTGGCAAGCGTTCAGCACTGCTGCCTGGAACGATGCTCCTTTGATTACCTGCGTGAGCTTTGTGTTTTCCAGCTGGCATTTATGGGCAAAACTGCACTTCAGGGTAGAAGTTCTTCTTTGGAAAAGAATTCTTTTGATTTAGTTCTGAAACTTGAAACACAGGAGGAACAGTTGTGATCAGATCAACAAAAAACATTACAAATGCACGTCTCTAGTTTATACTTTCTGTGTTGCACATCCCTGCTGAACTTGAAAAGTCACATTTCTGCTGGTGGCTTCACTTTGAAAGGATAAACATGGCAAAAGAAAATATAATTAAAGTGTCTGCATGCTCTCGACAATAAGATAAATTCCAGGACAATATTGGTTTCTGCTCAGTTACTGCAGAGGTGCAGACTTGTTAATCTTAACTGGCATAGCATCATGTAAGTGATTATGGCAGGACAGCCTTAGATTTCTCTGACTTAAGTCTGGAGCCAAATTGCACATCCTCCAGACTTAAGAAATGAAAAGACATTAAGAAATGAAAAAGAATTGCTAGGTAGTAGGGAGCTGCAGTTACCGTTCCTCACAAAAGCCATTACATTTCAGCTGAAGATTCAACCTAAAGTTTTGGAAAATGACCTAGCTTGATAACACAGCGCACTACACACTTGTATGCTTCCTTCTGGGGACAATATTATTTGACTCTTTAAGATCAGAATTAATATCCTCTATAAGTAAAACCTGAATTACCCCTGTTTTCACTTACACTAAGCTGACTGCACTCTTTAAAATAGATCTCTTTTTTGCTTATTGAAGAGAACTTAATCTTTTCTCCCAGGAAATTCCAAATGCTGCTCTTTAGAAAAAAAAAAGAAAAAAAAAAAAGCCTTGTTTTCTGTTTCAGGAAAGGTCTTAATAGTAGAATGTATGTGGGATGTATCAAGAATCTGGAAATATCCCGTTCAACCTTTGATCTGCTTAGAAATTCATATGGAGTAAGAAAAGGCTGTGTGCTGGAGGTAGGAGACTTTTAGGCTTCTGACCTGATCTTAATATTATTGAACAATGAATAGTAACGTTTGTGAATGTTTGCGAAAGAATATAGTTACTTGAAAAGGGTTTATCTTGAAAAATGCAAAGATAGTCTAACCTAAATTGAATATATTTTTTTTCCTACTGGACACTGTGTAGGGATGAAGTCAGTAACTATCTCTCTCATAAAATAGCCTATTCGTAGTGTGAACATCTTGAACAATGGATATATTGAGTTGGTACCTAAGTCCTTAAGCCCAGAATCAGAACTGATGGCAACTTTTGCTACAAAGAACAGCAGTGGCATCATCCTTGCTGGACTCAGCAGGGGACTGGAAAAGCGACGACGTAGACAAGCACATTTGGCAAGTACTAAAAACAAAAACATTTTGATTTTGTTTTTACCATTGTTATTTTGTAATATCAAGCCAGATTTTTATGATTCAAACTTGAAAAGAACGAGAAAGAAAAACTTACTTGGCTTAGGAAGTCCCAAATACAGAGGCTAGATTGGAACAGAGGATATTTATTGTAGCAGAGGAGATGTTAAGGATCAGTTAGCAGAGACGTTGTAAAGTTACTAGGACCCAGAACGCTTTTGCAACAAGGAGGAAAACTGCATATGAAATGCACCCGGAGTATTACTTTCCACTTCTGTTAGTCAGAAGTAGTTATTGAAGGATTTGAGTTAACAGCCATCGTATTGGTGGACTGTTTTGGAGCTCCTGGGTCCTAGAACAAAGGTTTGGTAGGAATACCTGCCACTTTTTAGGGATGAATCAAGTGATAGTATAAAAACACCTTCTGCATTTTAACCTGATTTTTTTATCATGACCCATGAGGGGTGCCAATACATTCCTACTAGTCTTTCAGTTTCATTTAAAAGTTTGCTTACAACAAAGTTGGAGGTAAATTTTTCAAAAATATGTTATATTTAAATGATGAATGAGTGACAGAAATTGAGTTATAGTTAAAAATTATTATTCTGATTAAATCCACAGCCCTTCTTTTGTATCATGCTGGTTGATGGTCATCTTGCAGTGCATGTTAATGCTGGAGATAGAGCAAGTACTAGAAAAGTAATTCTTCAGTCTGCTAATGGAACATACAGTGATGGACAAGAACACTCTATCATCCTAATCCGGAATAAGAGGTACATGTGACTGCAAACAGTACTACCTGCTAATTATTGTATGTTGTTGTCAGTTCACTGTGCTCTCTGACGAACTGCCATTGCTAGCTCATTAGGTGGAAAAAATCAGGTCTGTGTTTTTCTGTTGTAAACGGAGGTGTTCTGATTTACATGGTAATTGTATACAGCATACAGCCACTGATGAAGCTGTAGTTAGAAGCTCTCAAAATCTCTAGACATCTTGGGCCTCTTGAGTAAAGTGTACTAAATAGTATTAGGAAAAAGTATAGCTATTAAAATAATTTGGAAAGATGTCTATCAAAATAATTTAGAAAGATACTTGACAAAACTCTAAATGTTAAAAATTATCTAAAGAAGGTGGTCTTCTGGTTTTAAGACATTGAAAGAACTATCAAGGTGATGATGTCTTTATTTCTTAGAACGGGACACTTTTGAGGCTGAGAGAAATGCTTTTCATTTGAAAATGAATGTCTAAGGCATTGTTTTCTAATGAAAGTTTTCCCTACTTCATCTTTTTTTCAGAATCATAACTGTACAGGTGGATGAAAGTAATCCTGCAGAATTGAGACTTGGTTCATCAGCAGAAATGAGCCCCATGAATATTTCCAACTTCTACGCTGGTGGCATTCCTGCAGGAGAGGGCATTTTAGGGCTAAAAGCAGCTGGCTCATTTCATGGTTGTATCAGCAATCTTATTTTTAACAAGGAGTAAGTCAGAGGGGTAATTACCCTGTTTTGGAAAAGCGTGTATAGTAATTATTTATTGTAGTTGGTAACCTCTTTCATGAAAGACATTGTCCATTTGCCTGGGTTGTAACATAAGACACGCTGTGATACTGATGATCGGTTATTATAACAGGCAGAAAATGGATATTACCAGTTACATATCCAAATAGCCTTAAAAATGTCTTTAATGTGTATGGAGCTGCTACACAAAATGCAACGTTCTCTGCTACCATTTCATTGATATTCACAGACAATGGTTTTCGAAGAATATTGTCTGTTAGTATTGTTCTGCGTACAGACTATTTGCCATTTTTCAGTCTTGTTCCAGCATGCTACTGCTTTCCCCTTCTTCTGTTGCTAGTGGAAGACCCTGTAAAATACTGTCCTTGTGCTTGGGAAATGTAGGGATTTGGGATTTCAGATCTTAAACTGTAGGGTTTTTGCAACACAGGCTTTTGTATTTCACCACTTCCATGAAGTATGAACATGTGGATATGGACAACTGCTTTTTGTCAGAGAAGCCTAAACCAGCCATACGGCCAGAAGACATTGAGATTCAACCTGAACTTCAGGTTTTACCAGTTCCCCTGAGGCCTCTTATGGATACAAAAAAGGTATGTGTAAAGCTTTAATGCCTCTTCTAGGAAAGCGTTCAACAGCAGGATGATCCATTTTAGCTTTGTGGAGAATTTTCGAAGTATGGATTATGCATATTTGCTTCTTCTATGATATGGAATAGTTCAATGAATGTGGATTTGAAATTATTATTTCTTATGGAAGAACTCTGCTTATAAGGCTTTGTAGCTGCCTGTTGGCCTTTTGAAAGTGAAATGTATTTAGGCGTATAATTGTTCAGGCAGCAGCACTAAAAAGAGGAGGAAAAGTGGAGTGATCCAACGGGACGACTTGACAGTAACTATTATCTTTAGTGAGTTCTTGCCAAAGTGGCTCTGTGCCGAGATTTGCATTAGTTGTGCAATTCAGCATTCACATTTTCCTGGTCACACACATGCAGTCTCTGCTCTGTGTCAAAGAGGAGGCACAAACCATTCCAGAGACACACAGTGTCTGAATGCAGCTTGCATGGCACCTGTTTCCTCTCACATGGCCCCTGTTCCCAAGAGAGAAGGCAGCGTTACTTCTGCAGCTGCACATCTTTATAATGAAGTGTTTCCAAAGCATCCTGAATCATTTTTCTGTGGCAACAGAAAGCAGGATTTTATACATTTCATACAACTGTGGCTATAAAAAGAAATAAGCTGTCTTTCTTAGAGCTAAAGTATAGCTTTGGCTCATACTCTGTTACTCAGCTCTCCATCCCTCAAATCATAACAAAAATGTGCATCCTCACTAAATGGGAAAATATTTCTACCAAGTCCATAAGATTTTCACGCTGAAATGGTACTGTCTTTCAGCATTTTTTATCAAAAGGGTTATCAATTAAGACAAATGGTGAGTCAGTTCTTCACAAACTACAAACATTTCTTAGTAGAAAAAAACAGTGCTGTCCATGAGACATAGCTTAATCACTAGAACTAGGTCTTTTTGAGCCTAAATGGTAGCTCAGAATGATTGGGAATTTAGCAAATTGATGTTGCTATATACTTTGTGGTTATCGTGCAGCTCAATTTTGCTCCTTATGAAATTTTGCATAGGCACGTTTCCATTCAGCCGTTGCTGGTCGGCACCTGGTACTGTTCTTCTTAATAAAGTCCTTTCATTAACAGGTTGTTTGTGCAAAAGATGAGCTACCTGATCATGTTCAAGGTGCCCATCAGTTTGGACTTGCCCAAGGCAGCCACTTGACGCTGCTCTTCAATCAGTCTACTGTCAGGAAGAAGTGAGTATATCCTGAATCGCACATGCGCAGCGTGTTACCTCATATTAAGTTACAAGTAGTGCAATGTTGGTTTTCATGAATGATCATCACATTACCAGCTTTACATGGCCCTTGCTTCAGGTTTCTGTGGGTTCCTAATGGAAGAAGGTATTGCAACCGCCGCAATGTAGTTAGTGTGTCTTTCCCAGGTTTGTGGCCATGAGTTTAACTCATGGTCAGAGTTCAGCAATTTTTTCCCCCAGACTTAAGACTCCCACTGTACTTTCTATAAATATTTTGATTTCTATTCTGTGCATACAGAACTCAGCTGCTCCCTGCTCTTTTGATTGATGTAGATAACATCCCACCTTCTCCTCTGGAGCAGTTGCACCTTCCACGTCTGCTTCACTTCCCAGATTGCTGAAGGAGCTAAGACTACTGAAAAGAATCATTCTGTTGAGACTTAACATGTGGTAGCCTTTTTACCACTCTTACTTGTTTGAGAGGCTTCCAATAAGGTCCTCAAAACACAGCCTGCAAGCTACCTGTGTAGGCTTCTTTCAACTTAGGAAGCCTCTGCAGGCATTGAGAAAAGAGTCTTTTTTCCCTCTGGATTCTCTGTTGCAACTACTAAACATTAAGGACATTGCAGAGAATCGATGGTATGTAGTCTGAACCTAGTGTCTCCATAATAAATGGCTCAATCAGCTCCTATACCTTTTAAACCACCTTCTGTTCTCAGTCTCCCCATTATATCCCAGCAAGCCTGGCTAAGACTAATGGATACCATCACATTATCCTGGAATTCATCCCTTTCTTGGGGCAATAGGCAAGCCTGCAGTCACAAATACTTCAGCTTGTTTTTCTTTAAGCCCAGCTCACTTCGTGACAAGCACTTTTTCTGTCTCTGACAGGTTCAGCATTGGTTTCTGTTACGAAATACATCATAGGTCACACTTATTTGAATCAATGCAAATTCTACTTTTGTGGCCTTTGTAATAATAAATTTCCTTTCATAATAATAAATTGGTTGAGGCTGTTCTCTGCCTCCAGAAAAGCTATTTATGAATGCAGAAGAAATATCTTTCAGTAACAGTGAATTTTTATTGTCTAGACTTTCTGTCCAGCTGAATCTCAGAACCTTTGCCTCCAGTGGCCTGATTTACTACATGGCTCATGAGAACCAAGTTGATTATGCAGCCCTACAGCTTCATGGGGGACAACTCTATTTCTCATTTGATCTAGGAAAAGGAAAAGCAGTGGCTTTTCACCCTGCTGTTATCAGTGATGGAAAATGGCATACGGTAGGTAGTCATGATTTGGTCTTCCTTGGAGTGACCAGGATGGTTTTTCTCTGCCTTTTCTGTAAGCTTTCTGTGTGGCAAAGGCAAACAGGTTGTAATCCAATCATGAAATCATTCAGATAACTTGTGTTTAATTATTTCCTTTAAAATTTTTCATTAATTATGCACCAATCCCAGCATCCAGCTACTGTCAAGTGTCTCAGATTATTTAGATGTAAAATAGTTCACCAACTATGTCATGATGGTCATCTTCACCAGAGAAGAACCCGACAGAGAAGTCTGAAAACTCTGACTTTTTCCATAGAGAAAGAAGCTTTCCATGCACTATGTCCTCAAAGACTTGAAACTGAGTGTGTGACGATGAAAAAGATTTGTGAGTGCACAGTTTCCCCTTTCTTTGGTTGGTGCAACATGAGAAAAGTAGACATTTGAAATGAATGGAGGCTGGAGAAGGAGGACCTTGGCATAAGGAGAGTTGGAGGAGAAATTGCCAGCCTGTGTTGGCCTAGTTCCTCTGAGCAACCCACCTGCTGCTGCCTCTGCCTTTCTTCGTGAGAAATAGCTGTAATAACTGCATTTTTAAAAGCAAATCTGACCAAGTTACTTTTCCTTAAGGCAGGTGAGGATAACAATACTCACCCTGCTAAGCTTCCCTTCCCTTGTCCGTATGTGAAGCCTTAACTCCAGGAATTGGCTTCTATGGGGCAAAGCGATTGATGACACAAATCTGCCACCTCTCCTAGGTGCCTTGGGAGTCAGCAGAGTGTTACTTTTGCTTTTCATACATAATCAGCAGAAGAAAAACCAGCAAAAACATAGAGAAAGCAAATGGGAACTTCTGTGAGAGAAGCGGGGAACTTCTGCTGCCAACCCTGAAAGGAAGAACACTCCCAAGATTTATGGTTGCACATTTAAAATTAAATATACTCATACTTTTTAAGAGATGAACAGATTCCATGTGAGAACTGATCTAACTTTACTACCCAGGACATAAAACCATGATCTTGAACCTTTTTTTTGTGGAGATTAAGGCTGAGTCACACCACTTTGCAGCTGGCAGTGATTATTGAAGTAGCTCTACAATACATTTAAGCTAATATGCATTGCTGCTGATAGAAGCACTTCTTTACATTCTCTGCTATTTGCTCATAGCACCCTGCTGTACCACCACTTTATTCTCTTATCAGCCCAAATGTTCATGAAAACTCCTGTTGACCCTGGTCAGGATTCTGTGTGGGGCTAAAAGTAACCAGGGAAGAATAAATGGCTAACTGACTTCAAATAAGGTCCCTCATCTGCATGTGAGTAATTGCTTTAGTGCAGGGCAGGCATGCGAGAATGAACAAACAAGGTGGACAGAGCTGGAAAGCTTTATGGTCATAGCAAATTCAGTACCACCCATCATAAAATTACAGTGTAGGAGTGTGCACTTCAGAGAGCTAAGATGGCTCAGTTGGGCAGCACGGTAATTGCAGATCAGCAGTACTCTCCTCTTCAAACTCAGTCATGTACTCGTCCTAAGGCAATAAACCAGTGGTTTTAAATAATTGTTGTTAAGACACTGAAAAAAGTTACACGGGACAACATGCAATCATGGTGAGGCCTTGGGGAAGCAAGGCAGCAGTTTAGCTGTGCAGTTGCATTCTGAAATGGCCTCAGCTTCACAATAAATTTCAAGAGGATGTCTCAGTACAGTGTGTTAAAGCAGTCTGACCACAAAAAAAATTGTCTTGCTTACTTCTATGGCAAATGATGACTAGGTTGAGTGATCAAATGATTGAGCTTACTGATGATTCATGTTTGCATGCTCTCATTTTTTTTTCCAGATAAAAACAGAATATGTTAAAAGAAAAGGTATAATAATTGTGGATGAACAGGAATTGGTAGCGGTCAGTGCTCTGGGAGATGGTAGCACTTTGGATGTGGAGGGGAAGCTCTACGTGGGAGGACTCCCCTTAGACTATGTGCCGAAGAATCTTGGAAATGTAAGAAGGTTTGGCGTGATGGGGCGTCTCTGAAATTTTGCAATACTAGAATGAGTATGCTGCGGGAAACCCATCTAATTCAGTATCCCGTCTCTGACGGGCAAAAGAAGTACTTAGGGAAAGAAACAACAATTAAAGTAATGACCCTTTACCAGATAAATCTTTTCAGCTTTCTATGGCTTAGTAACTAGCTAGAGTTCTATCCTTGTGTTTTAGTAATAGGCATTAATAGATTTTCTTTTCTTCTGTCAATCTCTCTGTTAAAAATGAATAAGGAATAGAAATACCTGTGTTTCGTAGTGTAAGATAAAACTATGACTTAGAATCTCAGACATTTTGGTACATACGTCCTATTGCATTCACATGGGAACTAGGTGCCTTAAGTATCTCTGAAATGCTGAGTTTAGCTGTCTGAGATTAAAACATGCTTTTTAGACATACTTTTAGAGGGCAGGTTTTTGTCACCTTCCTCCTCCTGCAGCCCATTATCTCAGTGAGGATTCCAGTAATGAAAACAATATTTCTTAATTCCTGAGCATACTTTCTTCACCTTGCTTCTTTAATTGGATAATGGGGCTAACAAATATTATAATACTTTGGATCCGCAATTGCTGAAAATAGTAATAGTGAGAAATTCTAATTAATCTTCTTGCTAGATAGAACTCTAGTGGTCTATACTTGGAAAATGTCATACAAAAATCTTGATTTACTTGTTAATTTGCTGAGGCATGTTTGGAATGTCTTTAACTGTTGGGCATATCCCTGCTCACATTCAGGCAAGTACAATTCTTTGAATATGTTATAGTGCACACTGTGTTTCTAAACAATATTTATTTTTACTCTAAGACATTGTATACATTTAAAATATTAGAGAAATATATGTAATAAATAGAAATGTAAATATTTTAGACCCTGCTGTGTTTTTGTCCAGAGAATTTTTTATTTACACTAACATCAGGTGAATCACTAAGAGAGCACTGCAGCAGTTTGTATTATACACTAACTCTTATATTTCAATATGCTTAGGTGACTCACAGTATTCCTGCCTGCATTGGTAGCATGACGATTAACAGCAAGCAACTGGACAATGAGAGCCCTGTCTCTGTCTTCGCTGTGAATAAATGCTATGTAACAGTGCAGGACGGTACTTTCTTTGATGGGAGTGGCTTTGCTGCTCTTGGTAAGTGTCATTAAATGTAAGCAGTACCTTGTTGAATTAATGTTAATGAAATCGTACTCTTTTTAGGTCTTGTGGGAATGGTGTGTAATTAATTGACTCCTCACACAAAGAGTGCATGCCCTGCATATGTATTTCTAGCCGAGTCCCTTTTCTCCGTATGTCCAAAAGTGCCCATTTCTGCAAAGGGCTATCTTCCACAAATGAAAGAGCTGATGATTCTAGCACTGGGAAAGAAATGAACTACCTCTTTCCCCGGCTAAGAATATCCATGTTCATTATGTTAATGTCTGTTTAAGGGCATGGAGACAAAAGATGTAGAAGAATTGTGAAATAATGTGAAGGATTACATTAGTATGTGGTCTTCACTGTTTCTTAAAAATGAGATAGAATGTATTAAATCTAAATTAATGAAAGAAAACTTATTTGGGAATTTATCTTTTCCAGTATAAAATGTGAATTATAACTTTGGAAAACTTACTTTCCAGACGTACCCCAAGGTCATATCCCAGCTGAGTAGTTAACAAGCTTTTTAGTCCTTTTAATGACAATATATGTATTCTGCCTTGTACTGTGGGTTACAAGTGTTCTATTAGAAGCTTATAACTTCTTTTCAGTCAGAGAAGGTTACAAAGTCCGGTCTGATGTGAACATCACCCTGGAATTCCGTACAACAGCAGTGCATGGTGTACTCCTTGGGGTCAGCAGTGCGAAGGTTGATGCCATTGGACTGGAGATTGTAAATGGCAAGGTAGGCTGCCCTGTGCTGGCCCAGTGCCCTCATTTTACAAGGCTAGCTTAAAACTGGGAGGATAGAAAAGTGGGGCAACACTAAATAGACAGCAGTGACACGTGATAGAAGCAAACCGTCCAAAGGAATTCCCCACAGAACTAGTGTGGGATAGACTTTCAGTCTCAAGGTCTCTCATCATCAGGATATGATAAAATGTGAGATTATCAGAAGTCACTAGAACTTTTTGCCTCTTTAAATTAGCGTCACTTATGTTAGTCTGTAGCCACTGTGACCTCCTGAACCTTGTATGTTTGACTGAATACATACCTTTCCTGTAACTTAGTACTTTTTCCACCATGGAGCTACCCTTGTCCTTGATAAACATATTACTGCATGTACAAAGCACGCTGTATTGTAATCTCTATTGTTCATGACCAATTAACTCACTGTCTACTTCTAGTGGCTATTATGCTCCATAAACCTTTTAACAATCAATAGATAGTTCTCCACTTACCTACTGCATAAATGTATACTTGATTGCTCTTAAGTACTTCCTTTTTTCAGAATAGCTCATTTCTTATTCAAAACTTCCTAGCTGGAGACACTGTTGAATATCACTCTTTCTATGGGGCATACTTTCTCAGTTAATATTTACGTATTAATCCTCACCACAGAGTTGAGGAAATGTCTACTGCGTTGAAAAATACGTACACGAAAAAAATCAGTACATGTATTGGCAATGGCATGTGCTTTCAGTTTGTTCTCTTTCTCTTCAGTTAAATACAGTGGATCTTCTTTTAGATCTGAAGTCTCAACTTCTTTGAGACGATTGTTAGATTTTTATTTGTAAGAAACAAGTAAAGTATGAGTAAAGTATACAAAGCTAACCCAACAGTCCATAGCATGAATAGATCTTTTAAATTTTAAAGATACTTTAAGAAGGACACGTATCCATGAAAGTAGACACTTGTTTTGCGTAGTTACCAAGCATTTATTAAAACTGAGATCTCTGCACCAGCATGATTGTGTGCTTTTATCTAGGCAAATTAGTTCATGTATTCTTAGTTTATATCTTTATTGGCGTCTGGCTGTTTATACAGGTTTTATTCCATGTCAACAATGGAGCTGGCAGAATAACAACTACATATGAACCAAGAGGCACAAATAGTTTGTGTGATGGAAAATGGCACAAACTTCAAGCAAACAAAAGCAAACATCGCATTTCACTGATAATTGATGGGAATTTGGTTCAAACTGATAATCCCTACACGCAGTCAACCTCTGCAGACACGAACAATCCCATTTATGTTGGAGGCTATCCTGGTAGGTACCGTAATATTTCTCTTCCCTTCTGTCCCTCTCTGAATGACTCCTAACACATGTGCACTCTCCCTCCGATTCATGAAGTTCATGACTGAGTTATAATTCAGAGTTATCATTTTTCATGTTGTTGCTGAGATCACAGCCTATTAGTATTTGTGTACATTATCTTTGTGGAGGACTGCATTTAACTGTTGAGTGTGTTCGCAAGATCAACTGAACTTGTATCGCTTTCCTACACAAACCTGCTCCTTAGTTTCTGTGAAGGATTTCCTCCATGTGGTTCGTCTTTCACAGTCTCTCTCAGGCTTTGTAACGCCCCTGCCTGTATGTATTTAGGTGTGATTCTCTTGCAGTCAAATTCATATCAAGGCTTTCTTTCACGTTCATCAAAGTAAGGTTTCTGTAGTGCTCTTTTCTACTTTATTTTTGCAAATATTTTGTGTCAGGGGCTGTGAAGGCAGTAGTCAAGATGCTGCAGATGAACTATATATTTCCCTTGTTTTGTGCATATTCCCGTCTGAAGTGACTTTCTCCCAGTCATTCTATAATGTTAATATAAAGAGATAGTAACACAAAAAACACATAATCAAATTACTTTTCAATTAAGTTGTGCAACTCATCAGTTGGTAATTTGAACTGAGACAATGTATTCATTAAGAGGATTGATTTTTGAACATGATGAATTTTTGCAGGCATACTTTCAATGAACACATCAGTACCGAGAATAGGTAGGCTCTGTACAGTTTCGAATGTCTTAGGCTTTTAAAGATAGCCTAAAATGCCCATGTACATTTGTCTCTGAAGTAGCTGTTACAGTTTATCAGTTCAGATACTTAAATTTGTGTGAGAACAGAGTGATGAGGTCTGAAGGGCAAAACTCAGCTTTTAAATATTTTGAAAGCTTTAGGGTTAATATCTTGAAATGTTACAGAGCCTTCTGCAGGACAAGGTTTTGGTACTTTTTGAAAATGAATTAATGCTTATTAACCAGATCTTAAATAATTTTTGGTCTTCCTCAAATACCAAAGGGGTCTTATCAGCATCTTATGAATGTGGAATTTTTTGGGGTTTTTGTTTTGTTTTGTTTTGAAGTAGGGTAATGTGATACAAATTGTTCTTTCAGAGCTCCAACTGTAAAGATTAGGGCTCAGAGAGAAGAGAGAAATTCTTCAGTTTAGTTGAGCGCAGAATTGGCATGAATCAGGGTTTCAGAGGTTGTACGTAAAAAAGAATCGGACTATCAAAAGAGTTGGAGTATCAGCCTCGTGTTTTGGTTTGCCAGTGGAGCCCATGACTGTGTACAGCTCAGCTGTTGCTTCAGGTTCTGCCACTTTCAATTATAACTTAGAAGACACCTATGTATAGTGTTTTTCTCCTCTCTTACCTCCCATTGTCCTCTGGGAAAAATTACTTGTGCAAACTCATGCATAATTTTCCCAGTGCATGGCTTACTCTTGAAGGCATCATTGTCCATGATGGCATGTCCCAAATCAACCAATCCAAACATGAATGGAACTTGGTGCTCCTCAGGTGTCAGTTTTGTCTCTTTTGGGAGGGAGGGGAAGCGGTTGAATATTAACCTGGATCATTGTGTTGGTTCAGTTCACTGGGAATAGATTCTATATATTTCACATTTGTTTTTCAGCTGATGTGAAGCAAAACTGTCTCACAAGCAAGAGCTCATTCCATGGCTGCTTGAGGAACCTTGTTTTGACCAAGGGCCAGCAGGCAGAGTTGTTTGACTTGAGCAGAGCTTTTGACCTCCGTGGAGTCTTTCCTCATTCCTGCCCTGGGGCTGAGCGTTGAACTGCAACAAATCCTGTCTGAACTGAGGGAGGTTCTTTTTGTTGATCTGTTATTTTTTGTTTCCATTTTGTAATGAAAAGGATTGGTGAGAGCCTGCATCTCTGATTTTCTGGTTGTTTCCTAACTCAGGTCATTTATTTTTTTTAGTCAGAAGCTCGATGTCTGCATTTAAACAAAAAGGTTTTAAACAGCAAATACCTCTACTACAATGTTAATGGCATTAATTGGATATTTTTCTTTTGGGAATTTTTATTAATCAGTGTTCACAGTATGTGTTTATTTGATTACTTGTCAGTATTTCATTTTATTGTCTGTTGGACATTTTATAAAAAGGTAATAATTTTGGACGACATAATAAAGCTACAATAAACTGTGCATTATTTCTTGTGGTTCTATTGCCCATACATTTCAGTTAGAAGCGGAGATAGATGGCTAAAAAGTAAGAAGTACAAGTGGATAAAGTCCAGCAGAGGGAGCAGGAGACTAAAGGCATAATTTTGAAGGTCTCAGACTCATAGTCTAATGAGTAGAATTTTCATATTTATATACTTTATGTGGTAACTCTCATCCCTTTTCCTTCTGCCTTAATATCCAGTGCTTCTGACCCCATTATAACCACATTGTCTTGGAGGATTATGTTCCTGTTTATGCTTTCATGTCGTCAGCTGCAGGACAAGCAGCAACTCCACAGCACAGAGGCACATATGAAGTGATTTGTTGGTGAAGAAACAATTTGTGTCTGCCTTGGGAACAACTGCATGTTTTGGCAACGAGAATTACTGCATCTTTCTTGCAAAAATTATATTTCTTACAGGACACAGGGAAGGACCTTTCATGCCCTGTGATTCCTAATTCACAGGCCAGTCAGCAGCTCTGTCTTTAGCTTTTTCTGCTGCGCCTGCCTCTCTTTCTAAAATGAGGCTTCCAATAGTTGCACTTGAGCCAGGTTTGGGGTACAAACACTTGATCTCACTCAAGAAAGGACATCTATTCATCAGCTGCTCAGATCATCGAGCGGTGACCAACATGTCTCATATTTGAAGACGCATCTATAATAAACATAGTTCTTTACAAATCACATCCATCTTCTTTTTCCTCCTTGAACTAGCAGTATGGATTGTTGCTTCTTACAATTTTGATTGGCTTTTATTACACATTTTTACAGTTCAGTTTCGCTCTGTGTATTTCATACTAGTGTAAAAAATACTGGCTCAGATGAAACCCCAATGCAGTTGGTCATTTATTTCAATGAGGTAGGATTGCAAGCGGTGTCATTTTGTACCTTGCGTTGAGGTAGTCCAAGAGAAGAACTCCTGGAACAAAGAACTGCTCCAGTAGAGCAAGGCTGGCTGAATGTGGTCCTTTGTGTAGCTGCTCAGGGGCTATAACAGCAGAGCTGCTTTTAAGACAGATTCACCACTGCTTTTTGCAATTTCTATCACCTGTTTCTATCCCAAACCCACATGTTTAGATTTGAAGAGCTTTCTTTGTTGGTATTGGTTTTATTTTTTACATGGATACAATACAATGGTCACATTCTGCTGTACAAATACACTTACATGTGGGCTTACTTCAACAAAACACATAACATAATGAGGATTCTAAGAGAAACGTACGTACAAACATTTTGCTTTGATTAGTGGCATTGTATTATTTTCCAGAGAAGACACACATGAATAGAAAACCATTGAACAGTAAAAACTGAAACACAGTATGTTTGTATTTGTTATCTATTAACCCCAAGATCTGATCTCATAAAGTTCACATTACAAACAGTAATTGAGGCAACATGGTTTGGATAAAATTGCATGCGTATCCTGAAATATATATTTTTTTTTTAATTTCCAAATTAAAGACGAAATATTTTATCAATATAAAAGACTAGTAGAGGGGTGAAGTTAATAACAGAAAGTTTTGGAGTATTAAGCCTCTAAGCCAAAATATTTTTCCTGGAAAACGCAGAGTGAGGTAGTTAATTTTATACAGACACTGACACATTTGCACACATGCACACATTCTAATGACATTAGCTGCATAAACAGGTTAGAGCATTCCTGTCTGTTTCCAATACCTACTTCTTGCAGTACTCTCTATGTGTTGATATGCAAAATGTTGTCTATGTAGAACCATGGAGTATATAAACGCTTGAGGCATCTTTGGAGTTTGCTGTTTCCTGCTTGCTACCATTTTTTTTATGCATAGTTTTCCACATGTTGCTTTTTGTCAGGTGACAAACCTGTCATAACTTGTTTTTTGACTTCAGCTGCTGTTAGAAGGAGGAAAATTCCAGGTGCCTCCACCAGCAGTTTGAAATACAAGGCCTCATATGAAATCTCATATACAAAAATATAGTAGAGATTTTTTAGTTTACTGCATATTAAATCAAGTTAGTGTACCACAACAACACAAAACAACTTAATGTGTAACAGTATTAACCACACTGCACATGGGTCATTAGGTCCATTTGTATCAAAAAAAAATTTTGCTATTCTGTTTCAGAGACAGCAGGTATTTGACCATGCTGTAGCAGTCTGGGCAGTGGACGTAGAATCTAGTTCATCTGCTAATATGCATGCCTTGTAAAGTTATAAGCAATTTCACTATAAAATAAGGGTTTACAGGATGGGCTTTGTTACATCAGATTTGGCTCTCCTAAGTTACAAAGTGGTAAAATGTAAAAGTCTTTCAAACACCCCTTCTATCCTGCATGGAATACAGTGAGATCCATTTCAGAAATAATTTTGATGAAATCCTCCCTTCAAGGTCCTGAACGTGCTGAGCAAGTTACCATGTGAGCACGGGGGTGCTCTGTGCTTTCCCCTGCACGGCCACTGGGAACACAGATTGAAGTGAGTGGGCCAGATGGAGGAAGTCAATTTATTTGTCTGAAAGTACTGTAGAAAGTTATCTCCTTTACTACAACATTCCAAATTCTTTACTTAATGCTCAGGATTTCTGTATAGTCATAAAAGCTCTTTCGTTGGCTATAAATACAATGATGCTTAGCATTTATATGATTCAAAGCACTTTCCATGTAAAATCCCTTTACTGAGTTTGTCCTTCCTAGACTGATGTTTGTAACTCCTGTTCTGCCCAGGGGATGGTTTGGCTGTCTCTGAGAGCAGAATACAACTCAGCTAATTCCTGTGTCACCTTTATAAGGAAAGTACTGGTCCTGTTTTACATATAAGAGAAAAGGGCAGTGTAGGAGAAAGAGTTGTCCATTGGCACAGAGGGAACTAATAGGAATTGGGAACAAAGCACTTGACAAAATGCTTATGCTTAGTCCAATGAACAAACCATGGATTTACTCTCTCTCATGTACTTGAAATAAATAGTTGTCAAAATAAGCAGCATATTTTATAATACAACTGTCCTGGTCTTTTCTTGGCTGCAACTATGCATGCATTCATGTTAGGGGGAGTGTGTGTGTGTGTGTGTGTGTGTAAGAGAAGGTAAAAAATTCTGCTGTTTTAAAGAAGGTGAAAAGATGATGTTGCTAAATTTTAATTATTTTTATCAGAAGATAAGAAAGATGGTGTCTGCCCTCTGTAGGCATTGTCATTACTGGTAAATTTACTGATTCAATGTCAATATCTTTCACTTGAACACTAACAGTGAAAGTTAACCACTGGAGAACACCATCAGCTTTGGCCTAGAAAGCAGGGTTTCACATTCCTAGAATGTGAAAATCTTCACCATGTTGGCTTCAGCACAGCACCGCCAGTTACAGGCACTCTGCAGGACAGCATACCTCCTGTTCCCTGGAGGCCTTGGTTCAGAACACTTCTATGTTGCTACCTGGTAAACAGACCACCACCTTCTGCCTCGTCTGTGGATCCAGACTGGGAGCAAACCCCACTGCTCAGGTGGTGGGTGAATTCCTTGTGCAATATCATCTCATAAAGGAGATGCTGCAGTACAGTTGAAGGCGTTATTTCCCCCTTTTTTTTTTTTTTTTTTTCATAAGACAAAGATGAAAAAATACTTGCCGTTTTCCAGAGACTCGTCATTTCCCTACTCAATAAACATGCTCTGGTTCTATAAAGTCTAGCCCAAACCGAGAGGATTGGGTGAAGAATGGTGCTCACCCTTATGACTGGCAACAAATGAGATGTACTGTCTTACTTTTCCTGTGCTGGATTCCCAAATGCAGTTGCAGCCCCCAGTGCTCTTGTCAGCCTGTGTGTTTTCACAGACTGCCTGCCATCTGTAACAGGAGCTGCAATGTGCTATGTGTTTGTAAAACCCCCAGTGCAACTGGGCCTCGTTTGGCTACAGTTTGAAGGCCCTCATGTTTAAATGTTAAATAAGAGTATTAAATCCCTCTGCTCATTGGAAGCTCTTTTTCTTTTCCATGCTGTGTAATACAAGATCCAAACAAGATTTTTCAACGCAGCTGAATAGTATAAAAGTTGCTTACATATTCAAGCTAACATAAATGAAAGATAAAAATAGTTAGGTTACAAATTAAGAAACTAACGTTTAACAAAAAAAGGTGATGGCACCATTAACACATATCTCATATTATGGCATTACAGACTTAAATCTGAGAATATCACGTAAAAGGCAAATCCGGGGGACTAGGCCCCTTCTCGCCTAGCATTTGTCTCCCGAAACTTGTATGCGTGACAGGGAAAGGAAGGAGAACATGGTTTGTGGTGCTACAATTGCACAGTAACGGGATCCAGACAGATGATTTTGGAAGACAGGAGTAATACATACAGTGGTACATACATAAAGCAGTATAGCTGTCTGTACAGTAGTTCTTCCTCCCGCATCCCTCCCTCCCCCCGCCCCAAAATCAGGTACTCATGAGGAGTGACCGAGAGACATAAATATTGCAGTAATGCACACTGTACAGCTTTACTTTCAGCAGAAAGCTTTGATTTTGTCACACAGCTACATCTTGGCACTCGCTGCAGGTCGAGTTCCTCTCTTCCATGCTTGACAGATGCCTTCTCTTTTTCAATGTTTCCGTGTTAATGCTGTGGTTGGTAGTGTTTCACGCATCCGTGGATGCCACTGGATTCTTTCCAAAAACTCGTGTTCTAACACCAGGTCAGAAAACAAGCAACTCTGTATGCGACAGGTTGTTTTCTGCACACCGTACCTTGGTCCACCTTCCTTAACTCCCGGGCCAACTGGCACAAGTGTAACCCCTATGAAAGCATAACTGATGTGGTATTTTCAGGTGGTCCGGAAGCTGGAGTGATAATGCTTTTGGTATACCAAAAGTAGTACATGGTGAACATCAGTTGGACAGTACAGTAGAAAGGAATGTTATCCTGTAGCTACCATTTTGTTTCATCTCTGCCAAGAGCTTCTGAAAATGCCAGGCACGGCTCTTGTCTATTTGGCTGTTGTCCGGTACGCCACAGCCTCCTGCTTCAGCTTGCTTTTGGCTTTATCACCCATTCTGCCTGAGGATTTGCACGGTAAACATCTAACATGTAGGCATCTGGATCCAAACAGTGCTGACCTGAAATGGAAACCAACAGCCATGAATCATAGGATGTTTAGAGCATGTTAGTAAATGCAACAGAGCCATGTTAAAATGCCCTTGGATGCATCTCTGCCTAGTTTGGTGTGTCCAGCTGACACCTTGCCTAGGTACAGACAGAGGCTTTGGACAGTTTGCCCCTGATTTTCCTCAGTGAGAGTCATGAATTCACTTTCACTTCCAGGCAGTATGCCCTGTGTTACACTGAGCTGTGGACAAGGAATTTAGTCAAACAGTGACTAAAATCACAAAATCACAGAATTTTCAGAGTTGAAAGGGACCTCTAGAGATCATCTGGTCCAACTGCCCTGCCAAAGCAGGATTGCCCAGAGCATGTTACTCAGGATGGCATCCAGGTGGGTCTTGAAAATCTCCAGAGAACGGGACTCCACAATCTCCTTGGGCAGCCTGTTCCAGTGCTCTGTCACCCTCATATTTGAATGAAACCTTCCCATGTTCAGCTTGTGCCTGTTGGCCCTCGTCCTGTCACTGGGAACCACTGAAAGGAGTTTGGCTCCATCCTCCTTCAACCAACCCTTCAGATACTTATAAGCATTAGTGAGGTCTCCCATCAGCCTTCTCTTCTCTAGACTAAAGAGTCCCAGCTCTCTCAGCCTCTCCTCATAAGGGAGATGCTCCAATCCCTTAATCATCTTTGTTGCCCTACTCTGGATTCTCTCCAGTAGTTTCCTGTCTCTCTTGAACTTGGGAGCCCAGAATATTATGGTTTATTTAAAAGAAATAAATATTATGGTTTCTTTAAAAGCATTAATAACACTATTACTCTTAAGTGCCACAGTATGGTTTTTTTTTTTTTTATTTCTTTGGATTTACTGGGCTGGAATTGCAACTCTGAATTAATTTCTACACTATTTTAAAATGCTGAAAATGTAGCTCTGTAAAGCATGTTCCCAACCAGCTAGGATCTTGCAAAGAAATATAGGGACTATGTTGAGGTATTTATTTGGCAGTTGCTATTTTACTGGTTAAAAGAAAAAAGTCTGGCAGTTTGCTCATTTCTTTGGGTGGTGACTGGGAATAGGAGTTACTCAGGGAGTCCCTCCTGCCTTTGCCACAGGAAGAATCATTTGGCGCCTCTTAATTGAATAATAAGGTAATAAATTCTTGGGTTAACCTGATTTGTTGGACTACATTGCATTTACACTGAGTGATGAAGCCATTTGACTGGGAAGGTTACGTTGCTGTGACACCAAGGATTATGGTAAAATTTTTGTACAGTTACTTACAAGGTCGCTGGGGTCCTAATGATTTTATTAAAGTGGAAGTAATATAAATGAATTAATGCATAATCAATGGAATAAGGTACCCTTGAAGATCTAGGACTATAAAAATAATTTTAAACGAAGAGAAAAATTTAAGTGTCCAGATTTTTGAGTGTGGTGGGAATACTTGGGATTCTTTCACAAAGCCTTTAGGATCTTCTGTTTCAGGATTGGTTGGTCATCCTGGTTGGCCAGGCAGAACAAATCACTAGTCAAAAATTAGGCTTTGTATGAGAATATCTTCAGTAATATAGACTTTGCCTCTTGACTGACATAGAGGCAATTTTGTGATGGTTTGTAATAACTTTATAGAAACTGTTTAGAGCAGAATCTAGAAGAATTAAGAAATAATCTAATCAGACAGTTGATAAAAGACTCCAACAGAGCATACAAAATTTTAGTATGAATAGAGAAAGGAGAGGAAGGACTGTGCAATATCAAATTAAAATCTGTATTTTGACCTTTAGGCCAGGAACTTGTGTGGCAAGCCACTGTTGTTACTAATAAAATGTCACTGCATGAAACACGGAAGAGGAAAAAATCCCTACTGCAAGGAATTTACAATCTAAACAAAGCACATGGATTTATATGAGTATAGTAACCCCATACACACAGCGGCTGAATCCTTAATTCTGTGGGTTTTATTTGGAGGAGGTTAACACTTAAAAACAGTGAGGAAGAAATAAGTCTTGGGAAAAGGCTTGAAAATTAGGTGGAAAGTGCTCACAAGAGGAAGACTAAGGATCTCTTAACCATGGAAAAATGCTCAATTATGAGAGTGAGAGAGGTAAGCGGAAGGTCAGATGAATTTGGCAAGACTGTCAGGAATCCTGCTGAGATCCAGCCATCAGGTCACTCTCTCCTGCAGGGTGCCCTTCCACGTCCACTGCAATTGGAAGGAATCATTGCATTGATTTTAACAGCTTTTGGGTCAGACTCCTTTCTTGAAGATGGACTGGAAGCTAGGAGAGACCCAGCTGTGTGAAACCAGCGCTGTCCTGAGGTGTTTCAAGAGGCATTCAGAACTGAATTTGCAAAAATGAGACCTACCTATATTTCCTCCAATTTCATGTAAACTTTGGATCTGGCCTCTCATGTTCTGTGATGAACCACGGCTAGGACAGAAAAGAACCTTTAGTTTGTCTTTCTGTTATAACCTTATTAACCACTTCTATTAAGGTAAAAATTGATATTTTTGCCCCTGTGAGCTTATTTACCAAAAGCAAGGACTTGCACCAAATGGAGCATCAGAGAACGCTGAATCTGCTACAGAGGTAGATTGCTGTGTCACAGTTAACTAAGACTTCCATTATTTATGTTTTATTCTTTATTTAAAGAACAGAATTATATAGTAATATGGGAAGACTTTGCAGAAAACACTTTGAAATACAATTTACTGTTTCCCATAACTGTTAATAATTATTACCTTACAGAAATAAAAACATTAAAGTTTTATAGGCAGATGTAAGACAATCCCTCAGGGTTCTCTTTGTAGCAAGTCTATAATGTGTGTTGTCAGTAGTGACATAATGAAGGGCAAATTGATTCTGTATAGGAGCCGGTTATTAAGTAAAAGATAAAGAATAAAATCAGTGGTTAAAAATTCTTTTACTGGCATAACCATAAATTAACAATTTCAGATTATTAAAAAGGAGTTCTTGTAACACAATGAGTCTTTGAAAAAGGGTCAATCTGTTCATGAATGGTTCTGACATTATTGTTCAGGAAAAACAAAATGTTCTGGTTTACCCACCTGTTTTCACAGTGGAATCGAGCCAGGATGTCTTTGGCTTTTGTTTGGCTGTTCAGTTGAATTGCCATAGAGACTTTTGAATGTAGTGGAGCATAAACTCTTATCACCCCCTCGGGTATGTCAGACTGCAGGTATGGGGGAAAAGTGACAGCTCCCTAGAATCAATATTCAGCAGAGTAAGTCTAAGGCAAATATTATTGTAGCTCCATTCAGAAGCAGTTCTGCTACTCTTTTGAGGTTGCTTACAAAAATCACTGCCCTGGATGCACTTAACTATTCAAAAAACATAATTACAGTCATACAAACACAAATTTATAGATACAGTGTTGTAAGATATGACACAGACACAAACTCCTTGGGTAAGGATCACATTAATGCATGTGGAGTAAGCACAGCCCTTGCATTTTAATTGCTTGCAGCAATATTGAAACAAGTTTTTATCTGAGATTCTCTGTTAACATTGGTCAGTGAACCAACGGCTTATTTCAAAATACATAAAAATGACTAAGAATATCTGGTCTTCCTTTTAAAGATTAAATTCTCCTGAGCCATGAAGATCCAGTTCTTTGTTTCCACTTCCTATAGCTTCAACAAGATCGAAGCTTATGAACAGTATCAAAGGACCATATGTTTCTGTTAATTTGAAATTTGACCTTGCGTAGGGTTCAAATGATCATCTATGAAGTTTATGCACTCTTCTGTGATTAATGGCAGATAAATCAATTAGCAAGGTTTGCATTCCAGTTCTAATCCAGTTAATACCATGCTGAGCAGAGTACAATAGTCTCTCCAGTCTCTGTCCCTGTGTAATTTAGAACATCTGAGACCCGGGGTTTGTGTTAAGTGCTCTCAAAATTCAACTCAGTTATCCAAACAGAGGTTGCCTCCGATTTACCCTTCATATTTCAGCTACCTGCCATGGCTAGTCTCGTTTTTATTAGATGCAAAGCCAATTACTACGATCAATGAACTTGCCTTCCTGAAGGTGCAATGACTCCGGTAATTGACTCTCCTCAGAAGCTCTCACTGTATTCGTTCCAGGGTGAATACAGTTTTGCAACACAGAAGTTTCCGCTGCCATTTTGAACAGACAGCTCTGTCTCTACCTGTGGCACAAATATCTGTCCTACCCACAATATGTTTCAGTCAATGCTGGCAAGTGAATTCTCCGAAAAGCTGAATAAACATGGATTCACAGTTCATACATATCACTTCCTCTGTTTTTTTTTGTTTGTTTGCTTTGATTTTTTTCCTCCCAGATGTTCTCTAGTGCATTTTCTCTGCTATCTGTATTAGGTGGCTTATTCTCTATTTCTTCTAATCTCCTAATATCACTCCTTCCTAATTTGTCTTTTCTTTTGTTCTTTAAGACTATTTTTCAGTAACTATAGAGTGTTTGACTGGTTCATTGATTAATCCTCTTACAATTCACTGATCTCCGTTCTTTTAAATCTCCATGGAAGACACTTGAGACTTTCTAGGTTATTACAGGTAGTTACTATGTGGAAATACTACATATGAGATGCTATATGGATTTTATATGTTATGCACGTGTACAGAACATGCTTTCTTGCCCAAATTATATGTTACACCTAATACATAGGTTAATTTTAGGTGTCTATTGAAGCAGCATACTTCAAGTAAGTTCCCAAACTCCATATCCAGGTAGTGGAGAAAAGTTGGTGGCTTTAAGAACTTCAAAGGAAGATTTTTGTATCAGACTTTCCTAAGTCTGAACTGCACTTGGAGCTCTGGAAATCCTCAAAAGCATCAATTTCTCTCCTCTGACTATATGGGGAATAACAGCCCAAACTACTTCAATAGGTGCTTAAAATTTAGACTTGTTTTTGGTGTCTGTGTTAAGCAAACTGTATTGTCTCTCTGCTTAGGAAGCTAGTTCAAAGCTTTAAAACTAAAGCTTGCAAGGAGAATATCAAATAGCCTGGACCAAGGCTTGGGTAAGTGCAATTAATCCTAACTGCTACTCAACTCAACAGATCCATGCCTTTATTGAATATCTACAGATCACTGCTGTCAAGGATAGTTCACATATGACCATTTTCTTATAAAAGTGATCCAAACCCTGCATGTGTTTGTAACAGCTTATAGCTTGGGCTGCTGGAAATCAACCTGCCTTCCTCACCTTTCTCAATCAATCCACAAAGCTTTGTCTTATCAGGAAGCTGGACTGGGAAGCACACCGTTCAAGATGGCTCCCAAATCAGCTTATTTTATATGGCAAAATTTCCTCCCCATTCCCAGAAGCTTTTAAGAGATAAGAAAGGAGGGAAGCTGGTTAAATCTGCCCTTGAAAATTACATATTTTTATCATACCTCTGGTCTTTCAGGTCTCTCCCGTTCCATGGTCTTTCTCCTCAGAAGTTTTCTCACTCCTTTGTCAAACATCAACTGCCTCTTGCTGTTGTTCATTGCTGCCTCATTCATTTTTCTCACTTGGGAAATCAGGAAGGATGGGACCTAATGGGAGGAAACCAGAGCTGGGATTATACGGTAATTTTTTCCCCCATAAAATTGGTATTGAGGCTTAGGAAAGGCATGAAATTTTAGGCCTCAGAAGATCTAGTTATTCCCAGAAGATACATGCAATTAGTAGCTCCCTCTAACCACCCACAGTTATTCCTTTGGTGAAACTGTAGATAATCTTTCATACCATATGAAACTTTTTAGTGATGTTTGCAGTTGTAAGATCTTTATTAGGAGGTAGTCTTTGCAATCCCTATCATACACTCTCTTTGTTATGAGGCAATGAGACTGTCATCATCTTCATGCCAACCTTTGGAAGTCCAGCAAGGACTATGGACTAAAGTTTAAGCACTCATTTAATCTCATTCATCTTTAGGCCTAGAGCTGATATCTCACCTAGGCATCAAGATTAAATCGTTGTCCTATGCATTCTCCTGTATAATCAATGCTGTACCTCCAGAGGGCAATTTGTGCTAAAATGGATGCCGTAGATAGAGGAGGTAAGTCTACATCCAGAGGTATCATCTGTCACCCTATCTCATTCTAGATATGGAAGACTCTAGCCAGTTTCCAAAGAATAGCTAACTGTTTCTTCTAGGAAGTCCAGTTTACTCTAATTTCTGCAGAGCTGCTGCATATAGCAAAATACTTCTCTGTACTGGAGCCATAAAGAGGGAACCAGTATTACTCACTGTCCACAGGATGTCCTGGTACCGAATTAAAAGCCGCACGATGTGCGCTGTGGTGGCAGCTGCTTGCATTTCTTGTTGGTTTGCACGTTTCCCTTTGTAGATGAAGAGGTTTGGTGCAACAATCATAGAAACGTTCCACAAATTCATTTTATTTTTCCCTTCATTAGCAACCACCTTCTTCAGGAACTGAAGAAAGGCCTGGAAAAACAACAATTGTTATACCGAGTCTCACAAAATAGTTTACTTTTTAAATGCAGCATTTTCAACTATGCAACATGTCTGACTCAAAAGCTGCTATATTTGCACTTGGAGATGAAATTCAAGGTGTTCTGCATTCTAATTTGGATTACTCTGATATTTGCTGGCACAACTACCTGTGTAAGTCACAGAGGAATACTTAATGTTACCAAAATACACATTAATAAATTATCTATCACCTAATGTATCATCCCAAATCTGTAAGTCAGGTATTGTCTGCCCAAAGACCTTGAATCCTGTAGAAGAAAGATATAAAGATGTTGTAGTGGAATAGTTAATTTCTTCACAGATTTCAAAGTGTTGGTTTTGACCCAGGTTTTTTATATTGCATCAGCCTGTGCACCAGTCCTATATGTGATATAATCTGAAGAATTTCTGCCAGTAACCCCCAAATTTTTACTCTGGGATAATAAAAGCAAGAAGTGCTCAGTGGTTGTTCCTTCACGTCACTTCTGCACATGCATGGCAGAATCAAAGGAAACTCATTTCCCTTTTGGGCAGTTTATTCTGAATTTTGCTTGAGTGACTGAATAGAATGGATTGCAGCTATGGTTAGAGTTGAGGTCTGCCCAACTTTTGCAACACCATACCATTAAAACCACTGTCTTTGTACTCTGACATTGCAATTAAAACATTTTTACAAAAACAGGAATTACAAAACAGAAAGTGCACTGGAGAAATTTCTAAAATCTCATTATGGATAGCAAGTAGAGATGCTTTCAGTTTTGTCATCACTTCTAGTTTTGAATAAAAGCCTAGTAGTAATTAAGACTACTCATCTAGCATGGACTAGAATAATAGAAGAAATAACTTCACAGTTCTTCACAGAGCACTAGTAGATGTCTGCATAAGAAGACTGTTGTTCTTGTCCCTTGTTATTATAAAGAAATACAGGTAAAGAAGGAACCTGGACTCATAAACTATATCTAAACTGACTAGTGGGAAACTTTCAGAGGTGGGTGACTTGCAGGGTCTTGATGAGCAGGGGACCTGATGAAATGTGTGGGGACTCCCAGGGAGCTTGTTCAGCCAAGTTTCCTTTATGAGGAAACAAGTCCAAAAACACAACCAGTGTCTCTTGGGGCTGGAACATAGCTGCAGCCAGATCTGGGAGCTCCCAAGCACCCAAAATGCTTGTAGCTACCGTGACTGTATCAGGAAGTAGTACATGGGTGTGGGCATAGGTTTGTAAGGCAAACCAGCTGAAGCTGAGGCCCTGACATGTGTGCTACAGATGTATGTGTCAGGGTTTTTTTACTTCATGCTACCTCTTCTGGTCTGGTCCTGTGCCCTGGGAGCCCTTCAGCACTGGCAATGCACTAGGCGAGCTCCTAGGAGGCAGCTTCTCATCCCAGAGAATTTCAGTCATGCAGAAACCCAGAAAATGAACGTTGTTTTTCAAACTGTGTGAGGAACATGCCTCTCTGAAACGTATGCTCCAGAATTAATTATGCCTGGAAGCCATTTACTGACACCAGCACTTGGATATCTCCAGCAACTATTTCTTAATTGCTTGTAAGAGAAATGACAGCCAGAAGATGGGAACATCTTTTCAAGAAAATGATAAAAAACCACAGATGAATACTTTCATGGTGCAGCATCTGATCACTGACTGTTCAGAGGAAAAAAAAATTAAAAGTCAAAAGAACCACAGATGGCAGGTGATAGCAAAGGAAGAACTTACCTTGGCTGTGTCTCTGTTGGCTTCAGGCAGCAGCATGATCAACAGATGCAAAGCTTGTAGCTGTAACTTGATCTTGGAGATTTCTAAGAATATGAATAATTAATATTTTGCAAATCCCAGTTACAATTGGTTTGTTCTAAACCCTTCTTGGTCAGCAGTTCTAGAAACACAGCAACCACTGGCCGCTCGAGACTAGCACGTTTAGATATTTATTAACCATAATCTTTTACCCAAATATAAAAACAATTGTAATTAGTAGATTTTTCCTGATCATCTTGGGTCTTTATAATAGGGAGAGACAAGACTATACAATCCTGTCTAAATAGCAAGGAGGCAATATTTTTCAGTACTAGCCAGTTTCTCTTTGATATTGTGGTCAGAATGTGTTGTATATGGATCAAGCATTTTCCCCCTTTCAAACTGAAATGGATATTTGTTTTTTAGAAGATTTTCAGACTGTTGTTATTGAGCAATTTACTGAACACTTGTGCCATTGGAGTGGTGACTGATTGCTTATAACTTAAAAAGAATTAGTCCCAAGTCTAGCACTCTAGATAGATGTAGAGCCCATTACAAAATACCATCACATTTTTAGCAATTGGTGTGTATTGATATGTACAATGCTCTGTAGAAGAGCTGGGGTGGAGAATGGAGACACACATAGTAAAAGATTGGAGACAATTTGTCATTTGCTTCTACTCAGGGTGGATGAGAGAGGTTTGGGGGGAAAAAAGAGTGTTGTGGACAGCGTATCTCTTGGAGGGAATAAAGTCACTTTATTCTGCACAGATACCTCATGTTCAGTCTTCTCCTCCAAACTGCTAAGCCATCATAACTGCATGCGGTCTGGGACTCATAAGGAGCACACTCAGGTGTGTGAAAGTTGCAGGAACAAGTCACCTTCTTGTGGCCTTTAACTACCTCATGGAGACATTGAAGACTTGGCTGCTATAAAGGTTCTAAGTTTTCTGTACTAATTTGCTTAATAAATTCACCATTCTGATAGTTTCACCCTATCCTTGTGCAAGTGAATTTATAATGAAGTTAATAGGTATTGCAAGGTACCACTGCCTTCTGCCTGGAAGAGAAATGAACAAAATGTACTGAGAAGGAGAGGCTGTATGTACACCAAAAACAAAACCCAACTGCCTGAAGCTTTCGGTGACCACATATGTCTTTGTACAAATATTCTGTCCTTGATATAAACCTGGAGAGAAATAAAATAGAACCAGTAGAATATCAGCTAAAGGGCAGTGACCTGAATTTACCTTGCAGAAACTTTCATTTGTGAAATCCATAATTTATGTGAATCAGTCTATATATGAAAGTCACTGCTCAGCCAGCGTTTGCTCACAGATTTCAAATCTCACATTAAACAGTTGTGTCACTCAAAAAACAAGGCTATCTTATTAGCAAAATACAGAGACTTTTTTCCATTTGAAAAGGAAAGCTTGCAGAAAAATTAAATGTTTGTTCCATGCACTGGGCCTTTTTTTCTATTTCAGAGAGAGAAAAAAATTACATCTTTTTTCTCTCTACTTTAGTGAGAGAAAAACATGTAATGTCAACTATTACATTTTATCTAGATCAGTCCATACTAACTCCTTTTCCACATACTTTCCACTAGCGTGATAAAGGCAGGCAGGTATTCTACTGTGAAGAGAGGGCTTGGGAGTTCTCTTATAAACATTTTCAGCAGTCCGGCTGCATCATTATTTCGTACTTGGTCCCAGTCAAAAGTGTCTTCATAAAATTTTGCCTCAAGTTCTTGATGGAGATTCTGAAAGATAAAAGGAACATCTGACCTTCAATCATTGCTTCTTACTCAGCAGTTTGAGATCACTTGAGAAATCCTGTTATAAACAACAGTCAGGTTTACAGCGTAGTTAAAGTAGCCCTAAACCAGTAGCCGTCTAAATACAGATGTGTGGAGTTCAGAGCCGGTTAACAGATCAGGTTCCTGGTGATATTTTGCAAGGCAGGCTTAATTTGGTTTGCATTAACTAGATTTCTGCCAGTGACCCATTTGAACCTTTTTAAACCAAGACAATTTTGTGCAATGTCTTAGAGCTAGAAACAGAAAATTCAGCTATACACCAGCACAGCTGCTCTTTTCGTTTAAAACACTCTCCAGAGGTTTTGATCCTTAAGTCACAAAGGAGTGGAATGTCTTCCTCACTGCAGTGGACTTGCTAGACAATCTGTTGGCATCCAAATCCATGGGCCTTGAGCAAATGGCTTTAACTACAGATCTTCCTGTCTTCAGAAGGATGTTTTCTTTTACAACAGCTATAATTAGATTTGGTCACTTCATATAAAAACAAAGGTATCAAACCATTACCATCAGAAAATCTCCACTTAATATATGCTAAACCCCTCCTCAAAAAACACAAGATACCTAAGACAGAATTGATTATCCCATTTTGGATGCCCATTTAATCCTCTTGTTCTCCGAAGTCAGCGTATTGCTTTCTAACAGAGCAAGCAATATTTCACTCTGGAGGGTAACTAATTAATGTTTCACACATGAGTGTGAATGGGAAATAGCAAGGTTCCTCATAGGAACAGAATTTGGCTTCAGACCAAGGTCACTGTTTGGAAAATGCAAGCTCCTCAAAAAATTGTTGGGTTAATAAGATTGAAGGAGGCTATTGTAACAGAAGGATATCCATAAATAATGCGTCTTTCACAATTACTACCAGCCAAACACTGCCTTCTCTATAGGAAGTTTGTTGCTGCTCTTTGTGAGGCCAATTATGACAAATCACAACTGTAGCTAATATTCAGTTTTCAGGGCATGTTTTTTCAAACGTACTTTAATATTACACAAAAAAGTTTAGTCCATTCAGACAGAAAACTTTAAATAATGGGTTCTGTTTGCGGTGCCTCACATGAATGGAAGGAAATTACATATCAAATATGGTCGCACATAATGAAGTGAAATGGCTGGCACAAAAGGAAATAGAATGTCATTCAGGATTTGGTATATAATGTTACAATCTTATTTTTGCTAGCACATTTTACTGGTTGTAATCTGGGCTATCTCAGCTTCCTCTGTATTCACCTCCTTTGCACATAATCCATGCAAACACCTGGATTAAATTCTCTCATAACTGACTGGGAAATGTGGAACAGAAATCCTCACCTTATCAAAATCACAAGGGGAGAGAAAAACTACTCCACATTTTTTGCAGAGAATTAGGAAAAAACCCCGTAGAAATAGAAAAAAAATAATTGAAATGTGTTTAATATATATAGATCCACACAAACATATATGTATATTTTATACCTTCCCCCCACCATATACGTATGTACATGCACTTAAGTACTTTTAAAAAAAACATTTTTTTCATTCTTTTTAAATGTGGCTACAGTAGACTACCATGCATTTTTTGTTCACTGAAGCTTTTGTTACAAACCAGATTACAGAGGGAAAATTGTTGTTATTTCTTCTAGTCTTTGTTTTATAGAAGAGTAACCTTTAATCACTTCCATATGCTTTTTCTTTTCCAAACAAGACTGAAATAAAATTGGAATGCCCTCAAATCCTAATGTCATAATAATGTATGAAGGCTTTGAAGGATGAAATCTGGATCTGCTTTGAAAACGTCTCTCTCTTGCTAGTTGGCTTGTTGGACAGACTTAAATGAAACCAAAACTCAAGTAATTTAAAATTTTCATATGGGTAGTCTAATTTACCACCCAGTCTAGGAGAGTTACATATAAAGTCATATCTCATAGCAGATCTCTGGATATAGGTTGTGAATAAGAAGTGAACAAGACACAGTACAGTATATGCAAAGAATAGGAAAGTAATTTAATTAGGTAGAGCACAGCCTTGCTGTGTAATCTCCCTGGAGAGGCTGGAAAAAATTGAGATTGTGTGAGATAATATTATAATAAGTATTTCTATGAAAAAAATGAAGAAGCTGAAAAGTACAGGCCAAATTTGGAGCTCCCATCTGCATGATGCTGAGTGCTTTTATGAATCCACAGAGTCAAAGGGATCTGGGATGCTACTATCTATCTTTAGTGGATTTAACATAATGATGCTTTTACTTGTACAGTCATTTTTATGATCCTTAGCCCATCAATGTTTAGCAATCTCCAACATGACTCTTTGTGTGGCTGCCATGATGTTGAGACCTTCTTTCCCAGAAAGCAAGACTAGCTTTCTTGGGATGCATTATAAGAGATTGCTTAAACCAGCTTTAAAAAGAAAACCAAGAAAAACCAAAAATCTGGGAAAGAGGTAGACACTACTAAGCCCAGAACAAACTTGGTTTTCTAATTTGCCTCTGCCAAAGTCTTCCAGCTCCTGGAATCACGTCAGTCTGGAGAAACAATTGCAAGCACTACTGCACCTCAGTGTCTGGTTACGGGGTACCAACTAGCCTGTGTTCATAGCCTGTAAATAGCCTGTGAAAATGCAGTACTTCAGGCTGCCAAACAATAAATACAGGCCAAAATTCTCTCACTTGGAACATGACATTGTGAGATCACAGAAGATAAATGAGAAATAAAATGACACAAAGGTTAAATGACATGGAATAAGATCTTTATCTGAAGTTCACTTAGTTTAGCAACTCTAGATTTCTGAAATAAATTAAAACATAGATAAGATCCCAGCAATTTTGGACAGCAGAGATAAACTGAAAGGGTTGCTTGATGTTTAGTGGAGAAAAACTGCATTCAATGTCAAGTCTGTGCTTTATATAGAACATTAACAAATGCAAAGCAAGAGACCGCATGTTCTGTGATTTATTGGTTCCCAGGAACCAATCTGACCTTTCACTGGTAGGAATAGAAATACTGACCTACACACATCAGTATTTATGTGCAGTGTGCATTTGTGTGTGCTCTATTATTTTACATAGGGTCTGTGGTCCAGGAGACAGAAAACTGGCATGAGCATGTACCTTGACTCTGGAGGCAGATCCAGGCACTCGTAGAATTCCTTCAGTTTCTAAACCGGTTTCCTCAAGCTTGAGCAGCAACTGAAAAAAAAAGAAAAGAATCCAACAGCATCAAAACCTAGGAAAATACTCAGAAGCTCACAGAAATACTATTAGCTTTTTCTCAGTCTGTGTATCCTTGAAATTAATCTGAAGAAGAAAAATTTCTATGTAATTTGCTAATAAAAGCAAGTAAACTCGTGAAAGTAAACCTTCCTAATTTGTTCTCTGTATTCCTGACCCTGAAATACAGAGTATGCAGAGTACGGAAAACCGATAATGCAATAGGCCCCTCTGTCCTTGATTTGAGACTTGGCACTGATATAGAACAATTAACACATAAACATATTAATAAAAGGGCAGATATACTAGGTAAAACACAATGGTGTTTTGAGAGAAAATTAACCTCTGAGAAATGTTTAAGTCTTTCCCCAAAGAGAACAATGGAAAGGTCTATAGATAACATACGTTCCTAGGAACTGAGAACTCAGATTAGAATATGATCCCAGGATATTTTAGCTCAAAATTTTTGTGAATAGAGAAATAAGCTTTCCGCTCTAATTCTTTATAAAAATGTAAGTACGTTTTGATTTAATGTAATTTAGAAAGAGGAAAAAAATAAAATAATCTCCTAGCATTTATTCATACAGCTCTGGATATTCACCACCAGCTCTGCTTCCTGCCCTAGCTTTTGGATCCTTCTAGTTTCCCATGGTATCTTGACAGGGGAGCTGTGGAGCTGATTGCAAAGTCACACAAATATTCAAGTCATGTCAATCCTTCCCCTAACACTCCACACCACTTCCCTTTTTGTCAGTATTTACGGGGAAATTTGTTAGAGTTTCGAGTCCATGTAAACTCATGTAACTGCATGTGTGCTTGTGACTGTGTATCGGTCTCCAAGACATCCACTGGATGTCATTAGACTGTCAAATTGTACTTAGATAAATTACATTGTCTGGTCATACAAACCTGAATGAAAAGATGCTACTTTCCCTTCTGGAAATAATAGCTAAATAATAACTACAGTTTGAATTCATGTGATGTTAAAACTCCTGAGACAACTCACCTCTGCCACTTCTGCACACATACATGATTTTGCACAGCTCTCTAGCTTAATGAGAAAGGGAAACAGAAAGCTAGACATTCCTTTCCCTAAGTTTCCTGTATGGCATCATATAACTACAAAAATCAAAAGAGATCTCCACCACAGATAAAATGCACACAAAGCACAAATTTTGTCTCCTTGTCACAAGGTTTTCAGATCGCAGCATACAGACAGACAGGCAACCTGTAGACACCTTCAAGTCTGTAAAGCCTGCATCATCTTTTATCTGGTGACTGCGTGTCACTTACACTGAGTATCAGTGCAGATGAAGGGAAAATGAATCTTAGTGGCCAGGCAGGCTGAATTACACTCACTTTTTGGAAGATGAGGGGGACTTTTATTCCAGGAACCTTCTTTTGATCATTCTCCAGCAGAACAGTGAGAGGGACTCCAAACAGACCGTTTTCTTAAAAATAATAACAGCAAATGTGAAAGAGAGAAAACACAGCCTTGTACGCGCCTTCTCAGCTACACTGAGCAGTGCCCAGGTGGCCGCCATGGGGATGCTGCAGCACGGTACCTCGTCCCCGCACCCTCTCTGTGCGGTTCCTCTTCAGCTCCACCCCCAGTGCATCATAGAAGGCCGTTAGTTCAATGAGGGAAAGGTAGCGGATCTTCTTCATGTCTTCAGGAGAGAGGTCTCCAACCTCTGTCAGTCCAAATCGGCTTTTCCGAACAATGAATTTCTACAGCAGAGATGGGTCACATCTTTATTTACCCAAAAAATTACAGGATGTGAATTTACATTTTGAAAGAGAAGCCCATGTGGGATTGAAAGTCATATTAGGGTACCTGGATAACACCAAAGATCTGAACTACAACCCTGTGCATTGGCCTGGTGTGTTGACATAACTTGCATCCATCTGACATAAAATGGAGCTTCTTGCTTGCCATTTGCCTTGCAATTGTACTGGTGAATGGTGCTGGAGCAGAGGTACTAACCTCAGCGTCTGCACTCCAGCTGGGACAAAGAACCTATGTGCTACTTAAACTTTTGCCCAGTTTCAGCAGGATATAACACTTTGCTCTGCTTCTGCCTCCCCCGGAGCATCTTTGAATGCTGTTGAAGTAGCTGACACATTTCATCAGGGATATGGCTCTATATCAACCCTGCGTGTGTTTCTGTAATGAATCCATGACTGCTTTGCATATTACTACGAATTTATCAGTCTTAGAGGACAACTCAAACTGAAGATCTGAGGAAAAGCCCAGAAACAAAATCATTTAATCCTGATGCCAGTGTGCCAATTTACTGGTACCTTTTATTACTCAAGAAGAATTTAGGCTTAGAAACAGGACTCCCAGCAGCTAAGAAATAGTTTATTCAAGCAGGCTTGAATTAAGTGATACTCAGTAATTTGAGGGCATGTGAAGATGTCTACATATTTTAGAAACTGCAGTGCGATGGACCAGAGCCAGGAATGTGGTGTCACGACAGAAGCATTTGTACAAATGTCAAAAAGAACAAATACCCATCAGTTTTGGACATACTTGTTAGACATAATAACAAAGTTATAGCAAAAAACATGCTTTTCAAAGAACTGTGGATCTTTGGCATTGTATGTTTTTTTAATTTAGTTGTAATTTAAGCCAGTAATTGTTAGTCAGAGGTATCAGTAAGTTTCATTACAAATCATCTCCTCCCTTTAGGGAACTGAGTGGAAACCCAGCCTTTCATAATGTTTTGCTTCTGGATATTTCAGCCCAGTCCTCCCTTTTTAAAACAAATATGGACTCAATAGGCTTAACCCATCTTTAGATGGAGGCGGTCAAACAGATTAAGAAAAACACAGACAGAAAAAGAATGAAACATATTCTAGATTTTAAAAGTAAGAGAGGACAAAGGACATCTAGATCATGTTGGGTAGGACTTCCTAAATCACATTGCACATGGTCTTTCAATAGTAGTTAATCATAATTGGGGGATAAAGAGTGAAGGGGATGGAAAAAATAATTTACATGCTGTCTGGGGCATTTTAGGCCAGAATCTTCCCTCCTCAGATTGCAGCAACACCACTGTAACTTATGCTGAGACTTAGCAATGTAATAAAAGCTACATGGAGGATAGTCTTCTGAAGACACAGAAAATACTAAAGAATATCTATGTATTTTTGTTCCAGTGATGAAAAAAGTCCAAAAGCAATCAAAGCACAATAAATCATATTGAAAATAAAAAAAAAGTCACTCAGTACATGTACATTTACTGAGGGGAAAGAGAAAAAGCATGTTTGCCAAGAAAAAATGACAAATACTCCAAACTGACTACAAAGGATATCTACAATGATTTTCCAGGGTGGCTGACTCTCCCAGGATCATGACGATGTGAAGCATGTAACACAAGTTTTGGGGCTGGGCCTCTTTCTTATGTCCTGTGTCACAATTTCCTAGTGATTTTTCTTACAAACAGTGGAGTCACAATATGCAGCACTGAAGGAGGCTGTACTATCCTGAAATAAGTTCACTAGTGTTTTGGCTAAGGATCATGTCTGATAGTGTGTGACGTGTTGTTTCTACATGGAACTATAAAGTGTACTAAGATGAGCCTGAAATGCTTACTGACTCTTAGTTCTGTAAAATCTTCAACTAAGTCACATTAATCGTGGTCCCACATTGGGGAAATTGCATGTAACCCTATGCGGACAGTGATGTTGAGCTGGCTCCTCTGGGAGCTGCAGGGGACATGCTATTTTATGACATACAATCTCTCTCAATGCAGCTTAGTATATGCTAATCATGAAGCTTGTTATACTAATGGGTCAGACCTACCCTGGAGAACCCACTAGCAAGGAAGTATGATATGCAGAATTCAGTCTGTCCCTGTTGGCCCATCTTGAGTAAGAGGGGGACAGGCCTTCAGAGTGTAGGTGATTGGTCTCTCTGTGTAACAGAGCAAGAGATGATTTTTCTGCTAGTGCCCATTACTGTCTGAGCCATGATGGGAAAAACCAAATTCCATGAGTAGCAGCACATGAAGTAAAAGAAATGCCAATGTCAACAGCTATGATTGTTGACTTTACTTAGAAACTCTCTGTTTTTGATGACCTCACATATTTCTTGTGTACTTTTCCAAGCACACAAAATGATGTGCATGCAGAATAGTTCATCTCCAGAACAACACTGTCATTTTCTAATACTGAACAATTAGGCATCCATAGGTCCATGATATTCTGGTACCTTCTTTTCCCTGTTTGTCACCAGTTTCTCTGCTTTATCTACTGGAAATTGTCCAAGTTGTTGAAGAGAATAATTTGTCTGTGCATGTGTTGTTGTGAAGGCTGGGGTCCTAGGTTTTCAAGGATGAACCTTTAGTTTGCCGAAATCATGATGAATACAGAGATATCCTTACCCTCCACAAGACACCAAGTTATCCGCACCACAAAAAAAGCCAGACACACTAAAGCACAGGGATTTTCACACCAGGTGTAATCTACTTGGTGTCTTATCCCTCCTTTCATCAGGGAATCTTAATTCTGCATCTCAGGTTCTTCTTCCTTGTTGGTGCCTGAGATGGACAAATGGATAATTCTCAGACAATTCGATGTTGTGTGGACATCAACAGTTTCGTATAAACACAGGACTTTGGGACATTATAACATTCAGGAAATCCTTCAAAATAATTTGTACCCATTTCATGCATTTCACTAAAGAGTAAAGGTATCTAAAGCACAAACCTAATGCTGCAGTTTTTGGTAATGGAATTTGTGAGGGCTGATGGAAATGGAAAACTGACTTCTTTGACTCGAAGAAATAATTTCAGATAATGACATGACTGCTCAGTGCATTTCTGGTTGGATGATGATATGATATGATAAACTTCCCATTTAACAATTCACGTTGTATCCCCTGCAGTGTAATTGCACTGAATGCTGATTGGAGACAGCAGCAGTGCTGCAGAACTAAGGCTTGCTTTCTGCCCTTCACCTGTGAAGTGACTTTAAATCCATGTGTTAACAAAGGCAGATAATTTGCAGGGGAATAAAGTAGGAAAGCAGACCAGTAATGAAAATGATTGTTAGTTTTAGTGCCAGTAACTGATCTTTATTTCTATGTGAAAAATGTGTGTATGATGCAATGTGTACAAGTAAAAACTGGGCTTGAATATCCAGCTTAGCTTTGGTGCCTCTCTGGGAATCAGTCACAAGTGGCAGAGAAGCAAAGCAAGCAGCCTCTATGAAGCACGCACAACAAAGGACAACTAATGCATCCTAATGGGCTCCAATGTGCTGGGGATATAAAGCAGGAAATTCCTAGGTTAAAGAAAACAATTGAGGAAATATGTTGAGAACAAACTTACAGGCAAAGCAGAGTCTTCCTTTTTGAACCTCTGGTTTTTCGGCCATTCTTGGGTTTTGGGAAGGACCGTAATGGATTCTGAGAAAGAGACCTCATAGGAGAGCTCTTCTGTTACAGATGGGCTGCCTTTATCTAGTCCGCAGTCTAGACAGCTATTAGCTGAAAATAAGGGAAACTATATATGAATACTGGATGTATCTTTGCATTTAGTACAGAGACATTAAAAATTTCAACCAAGCTGACAAAAACTGATAAAGGAAGTGCTTCAAAAGGAATTTCAGTGTAAACCACAGCATGTTCCTGTTTTGTCTGGAGGAAATAGCCCCTTAGAAATAAAATCCCTATTTTCATTTTAGATTACCTAACTTGTTACTTTTCGTGAGAAAGATAGTCAAGCTGGAACTTCCTGTTTATCAGCAATTATCAAGTTTTTGTACTCCATCCTTGTCTACCCAGGCCAGCAAACTGTGTTGGCATTTGTGCAATGAACAATTAAAAAGTTCCTGACAGAAAAATGCTGTTGACACAGTTTCTCGGGTCACTGTTGACTTATTTACAGTCATAAGACATTATGCATACATTTATATGCTCACATACTTACATTTCTCACAGTTGCTAGTTTAGGTGTTTTTCACTAAAACAGAACTCAATGTACAATCTTCCAGTTCAAAAAACACTATGTCTACTGGAATTTCTGGTAGATACTTCAAAATTTGTTATTGCTCTGCTCTAATATTTAGTCACCTGCTGAAAATAGTGGATGCCAGAGGAAAATTTCTTAAATCAGTACAAGCAAGTACAGAAATAGCCTATTGTCATGGAGTCCAAAGCGTGAAAACATGCATGAATTCCAGTGTTGCCAACTTTCATGACTGATCTCTCACTTCTCAGGACAATTTTACAGTTTTCTTTAAGGTCCAGCCCCTAGACACATGCAATTGGAACAGAATCGTAATTTTCACTGGAAGTGAAGTAAAATTTCAGTCCCCAGGACTGCAGAGAAGAGTTTACTAACTTGACCCAAGTGTATTCAAAAGCCATGGAAATCAAAAAGTGAATTAAAAGACATTACATGTTTTATAAACATGTCCATGCCCCGTGATTTCTGAATCATTGCATTTCTAGATACAGGCGCTTAAACATTTTTTGCAATGCCCTTTGTTTTGCAAGTATGGTTTGAAAAAGCTAAGCATGTTATTAAGTGGCTTCTGGCTTCTGAACTGTGGCCTTAGATGTTACCTAATGGCCAAGCCATTTAAGATATTTTCCATCTCTTTTTCCATTTTTGAGCCTGGGATCACAGACTGTTCATGGTACCCCTGGCCATTTGATTCACCATCTGTTCTAGTAAAACTACTTGCAAAGCAGAGGTATCAGCAAAGCAGCTTTTGCAACCAAGGAAAATGTCTGTGGCACTATATCCGGAGATGAACATCTAAGACACTAGTTTTAAAACTCAGGTATTGATATCCCATTAGTTAAGTCCTTAACAATGGTGATGGGAAGAGCTTCCAAATAAAAGACAGACATTCCTGTGGAAGGCTGCTGACAGTTATCCAGGCACTGAATAGAGCAGAGCTATCATTTTCATTAGCGCTGCCAGTCACTGTCAGGGTAAAGTGTTTAAGGGATGTACAGAATAACACCATTAGTAAAAGAGAATAATAGGGACAGAACCAGAAAAATGACAAATTTCTAACACTGTGATTTCTGCAGTACTGGAGAAGAAATGTGAAGGAAATATGTATCTCTCTTGTCAACAAGAAAATAAACTGCTGATGTATTTTGGACAAATTCTGCACCATATTGTTTAGAGGTTATTTTTACATTCCCAGCTTTGCAATATTGAGTACTTTTTAGACAGTGATGCCTCAAGGGCAGCAATCTGCTGGTGTCTGTACAACATCAGTCTTGAATGGGAAACTTTGATTCCTGCAAGACAATAAGCTGACAACAATTTTAAGGAAATATACATGGCATGGTCCAAACATGAAAGAGGAGACTAACTTCAGAACCACAAAAGGATCTTTCTGTCTATCATTTTCCTAGGAGGAAGTGAACACTGGTTACACGATGGCATACTCACAGCTAACTGATTTCCAAACTGGCTTCTGCCCAGGAAGCTGGATACCATTAGAAGGAACTGGTGACACTGGAACTGTCTCAAATGTGGGCTGACAGGCAAGGAAAAATGATCAGACTGTAGTGAAGGTAAACATCTATGGACAGAAACTGCTACAGTTTAAGCAACAGCATTCTCATTCTCAACTCTTTTGCCAAGTTTAAACAACCTGTAGTGATTCACTAGAGCACATTTTTCATAGCCAACCCTGAGAATTAATCTTCCCCAGGCTGCACAGACTTGGATCATGTTGAGGTCAGTAACATTGCAGCTCGCTGTAGCTAATGAGTCCTGTCCTATATAATGAGTGAAATTAGCTAAGTAAATTGCTCTACATAATTGTTCTAAGTGAAAGGTCCTCATCAAATTGTAATCCATCCTGCTTCTAATCATTTCAGCCACAAATCTTTTTGAGGACTCTCTGACACATGTCAAGCATTCACCGCTCACAAGTGCTTGTCAGAAACCAGGCTGTTCACCCTCTTTCATGATTTAGGCACTACTAATTTATTAACAGAGAGATGTCCTCCCATATGTTATATACTAACACTTAATCAACAAATTGAAAAAATAGTATTTTTGGGGAAAAAAGATTTTTTTCTATAGTCAATCTAATTTCTTCCTGCTCCTGAAATCATTCTGCACTATGTGAAAATGGGGGAAACGTGTTTGGTACAACAGAGAAGGGGCTCCGAAGCTGAAGGAGTGACTTTCAAGCACTGTCACCTCTTCTTGGCAGCTGAGTTTTGCCCTTGTTTTCAGCAGTTTTGGGACTCATCATAAAGTCAAATCTGAGTGTTTGTACGTGTGCAAGGCAGTAGCAGCTCACCTCCACATTCTCGGGTAAAAAAGCCAAACGTCAGGAATTTAAAAATGCTCTGAAAGGTACTCAGTGAAAATTATTACAATACCCCAAAACAGCCTTGTATTTTTACATCTGTCTTTGCACCCTGGTGGTAGCTTTTGAAGCACCCCCTTCTTTCTCAAACCTGCCTCACCCCCACCAGCCTGATGGAGTAGCTCCGGCTTTTAAGCTGAACCTGCAGCTGGGGGCCAGGGATGAGCCCAGAACAACCGCTCTTTAAATTGCTGTTTAAATTGCTCTTTAAATTGCTTAATCGG
Source organism: Thinocorus orbignyianus (assembly GCA_013400375.1). Classification (NCBI taxonomy): domain Eukaryota; kingdom Metazoa; phylum Chordata; class Aves; order Ciconiiformes; family Thinocoridae; genus Thinocorus; species Thinocorus orbignyianus. The sequence goes on from VXBW01003107.1 coordinate 316,086, forward strand.
CTGTTTATCAACAAGCGGCAACGCCTCCGGGCAGAAATTTTGTCTTCCCCATTTGTAGTTAATGCACAGGAGCAGCATTCAAGCTGCTAAAAAATGCCAGATATTTAAAAGACAGGCAGCTCTTCCAATTGGAAGCCTGAAATAACGTTGCAGTTGCTTTATGCACTCTTATCCTCTGAGCTATTTGAGTAACAAAGTCAAATGCAACATGAATAAAATCCGTCCTGAGAGAGTACATTCAATGGCCTGCAAACTTGATAGCAAACAGGATTTGAGTCACATGGACTTCCTTTGCCAGAAAACTGTAAGGACCATTGATTTTTTTTTATTTTTTTTTTTAAAGGAGAACCATAGGATGCTTTTATGATAAAATCCCATAATATTAACATAAAAGGTTTTAGGACCTAAAAAAGTGAGATAAATTTCAGGTGAGAGTATAGAAATAAGTGGGAAGTTGAACTTGCCTCAGCAGTTTGGGAAATTCAAGCATAAAAGTAGCTGGTCTGCTGGTTAAGATCCAGTGGAGAAATTAATGGCAAAATTAGCAACTGGATTTCAATGCTCAAAATATCTGACCCTGTAAACAGTATTCAGCATAGATTTATAGTGAATGAAGTTTATCAAGAAAGAACAAATCCTTCCACCCTTGTTACACAGGTGAAATCAATAGTGAAACAGCTGCTGCAACCAGGTTTGGCTAAGGACAGTAGAACTGGTGGAAAGGAGCTGACAGCACAACTCTGCCTTGCACAAAGCAGTGCTTGCATGTTGCTCTAGCCTGTGGCAATTGAATATCATGAACAACATACAGTATCAGGGGTGGCTAAAACCACCATATTCTTGGTCTCATTTCACAGCCTCCACAGGGAGAGCGTGTAAAGAAGCCAAGTCTCTTTATCTTTCGCAAAAATTTCTTGCAAACAGGACCAGCAACCTCTCCTCCCCGTCCCCTCCCCCCTCCTTTTTTTCATTTTTTTAATCTTAGAATAATTTGATACAAAGGAAAAAAAGAATGGGAATAAGGCCATTTTTAATGCATGAATTTTCAAAATCCAGATTGTGCCTTTAGTAAAAAAGAAGACCAAAAAACTTTGGAAGCTCATGCCCTAATGAATGTGAAAGGGCAAGAGTCAAATTTTGTCCTTAACTAAATTGAGAGAGCTTTATTCATTTCATTGGGGCTCCAGTGAAGGCAAGACTTCTCATATCCTGATTTCTGACTGAAAGTGATTCATTAGACAGTTCTCATTATCTGATACTAAAAATGAGCCCAGTGTTTACAGGCACAATGTACACAGGAACTTCCAATGGGAAGAGGAAACCAGAAGAGCAAGGAAAAGATGGAGAAGAGGCAGATAGTTCTTTAGTAGATACTTTCATTGTAGAAGGTATGAAAACAAATCACTGGAGCACCAAAGTGACCAAATTCTATTGTCAGCCCTGCAGCTAAGGGAAATAAAAGCAAAGAAGTACAGCCTTATAGCTTTGGTCAGGATCCAAGTTGCCCATGCTTTGGATATATTCATATTTCTGAGCAAATGCCTTTTTATGCAAATAGCACTGGGTTAGTTAGTGATTCTTATTTAATTAGGACATGATTGTCTCATGCATTGCTCACATAAAAAGCTCCTAAAACTCTTGTACGGTTTTCGCTGATCACAATGTACAGGGTTGGGCTGTTAATGAGCACGATGATTCGTTTCCTCTCTCCAATAGTAAAATCAATGTTCCCCTCCCAATTTGTATTCTGCTGTTGATTTTTCTAGGCTTTGAGCACTAGCAGAGCTGATAGCTTCTGATGGAAGCAGCAGGGTGCCAGCAATAGGGAAAATCAGGCCACAGTGATTAATAAACCATCCAATTTAAAACTCCGTTTTGTGGCTGTCAGCTGAACCTGCTGCATGTAGGCCTGTCTGAAGAAGAGCAGAGGCACCTCAGCTGGGCCAAAACACAACATAACTGAAAGGAGATATGACTTCATCTACTTTCATTTCAACCCAGCTGGGCTGTTGAGGGAACACTCCTGCCCTGAGGGGATGGACCTCAAGGCAGGATGAAGCAAAAGCACCCTTTGCTCAGTGTTGACCCCCACAGACACTGGCCACTGGGCAGTAACATCAAAATCTCTAGCAAGCACGTTTTTACAGAACAGAGAAAAGAAACTAGGGCAAATCTATTTGGTTGGTTTTGGTTTTGTTTTGTGTTTTTTTTTGTTTTGTTTTGTTTTTTTTTTTTTTTTTTTGTGGAGGTGGGAGGGGGTTGTGGTTTTTTTGTTGTTGTTGTTGTATTATGGTTGTGGGTTGTTTTTTTTTTTTTTGTCTTTCCCCTCTCTGGATGACAACTATCTACACTTCTTCAGTGGTTCCCTAAATCTCATCTCAGGTGACCCTAGTGAGAGAATCACCTTTTCTGTCATCATTAGTCACAGAAGAGAGTAATCCTTCCTGTGACCCATACCTCTAAACTCCTGTAATTCTTAGGCTGTTGGGAAGAAGATGTAAATCCATCCTCCTAATGGGGAAGATTATAGGTTTAGCTGAAGCAATTAGAGCTGTTTTGCTATTTGCAACATGTTTACCTCTTCCATTCCTAATTGAAAAAAAGGATGGGAAAGCAAAATTCCCACATGTAATTTTCAAGCTGCCTTTTTCCCAGCCTCTCTTCAGTAGCTTTGCTGAAAAGATTTGTCTCTCCTGTTCCCTGTTGCTCTTCTTTTTTGACTGGGTCGTTTTTATTCCAGATCACTTTCCCAAACTGATTCATCACAAAGATTCACTGGTAGTTGTAGTGCCATGATCAGAAGCTGCAGAGCATGAGCTGAGACTCCCTTACAAAGGATTGCTCAGAAAACCACCCACTTGGGACACAACACCCCTCCTGGGATGCGTCCCTGAGGAGCTGATAGTTAGGAAAAACTTTATAAATCCCATAATAAGCAGCAGAGATAGGAGCAACAGTTAATGGGAATGCCCAAAGGATGTTGGGAGCCTTGCAGGCTTTTAGAAATTCAATCTCTTTTGTAGTCCTTTGGAGGGAGGTGGTGGTGTGCTCTGGAGCTGTATTTGTACATCTGTGTTTAACATTTAAATAAGCATCCTGTAGAACTGCATATTTTTATGGGAAGAAGAATTAGAGGTCTTAATTACTTTTTCAGTCTTATCTTTCAGACTTTCAAAATGCAGAACTAGTAGGTGAGCTGAATTTCAGAGGAGGTTAAACAGTGATTTGAAGGGCAATGGCTCTGAAGCTCCTGATTCCTCTAGACAGAGGTGAAAAATAAGCAGGTCAAAACCAAGTCAATAACATGCTCACCTGAGAGAACAGGTACAACATTTATTTGGTTGATTGAAATTTATTAGGAAACTTAGGTTTTATTGTAACTTTTTAAAATTTTAAACATATTAAAGTTCGCAGATACTTGAAACAGGAGCAATGTGCTGATCCAATAAGAAGCACCGTCAACTTTTTTTAATGTTCATGCAAACATGCCTGAGGATTTCTCATGCAAGAAAGTCTGCCCATAGGAAACTACTGGATGCTTCTGGACATATTTGTGGGATATGTCTAAGAGGTTCAAAAGAGCCCAAATACAACTGGAGACAAATAAGTTAACTCCCTAACCACTATGTGTTTCTAGTTTTAATGTAACTGTGCAGCTGCTATTTTGTCTCCCAATTTTTTGTTGTAAATTCATCCAGGATGCCAAGACTTGAGGAGAAGATAGGACAAATAGCAAAGGAAAAAACAATTTCATAATGAGAAAGGGTTTCTTGGAGTTTTGTGATGGCAAGAACTTTAATATTAATTTCAAAGGTGAGCTTGTGAGCTTACTGGTGATTCCCATGTAATACATGATGAGTAACGTGTAACATCATGTGTTAAGCATCGGACTAAACTCACACAATGGACTGCATTCCCCAAAATCAAAATGGGTAGGAACTGGTGTGTTTAGATCTATCCTCAGGCAAAAGTAGATGAAACCACCTGAGGCAATGCTCATTTCTGAAGCCATGAAGCAAACAAACAGTTAATAGAGTTTCATTTGCTATGTAAGTGAAATGTAACTGCCAGTGTACCAGTTGTAATCATGCTGGCAGGTGTTTAATTGCTTATGCATATTTGAACCCCAGTTGTTTCATTACAGAAGTTTTACTTTACCACTGAGACTGCTGAGTAAATAGCAAGTGTCCCCAGAAGCCAGCAAAAATTTGAATAGCTGCCAAGAGTAACTCACCAATTCCCAAAAAATAAGGAAGTAAATGTTAGTCTTGACAGGAGATTGCAGGAGGAAGGCTGGCAATAGATACAACATTATGTTACAGGTTAGTTGCAAAACTGTGCACAATCTTTTTTGTTTGGTTTATTCCTTCCCTCTCTAAATGTAGTAAATACAGCCTTAAAAGTCTGGACTTAGTGTCAGATACTGCTACTAGCTGGCTGTACATTGTCAGCAGAAAATGGTTGCTATCTGGTAGAAGCTTTGATGAGCTATTTGCCAAATGCGTAAAAATTAAGCTCAAAAGCATTCAGTAGGACACATTGGCTACTTACAGAAGAGTCATTTGTGCCAAAGATGTCTCGCACGTCCCGGACTGTGTGCTTGTTCTTCTTCCTCAGGGTCTGAGTGTAGGTGTTGTACCTCTTTTGTACGGCAGCAGCTTGAGTTCGGGTCAGAGTGGACAGCAGTGCTTGGCCATCCTCCTCTTCAGCTCCCGAGATCAACGTAGACAAACCTACATCTTGGAGCCATTCTGCCTCCAGCTCCCCTTCTGTGGAGGAAGAGAGCATGTTACCAGGCCTGGCATAGAAGGGAGAGGAGGCTGAAGGAAGGCAGACAGCGTGGTTGGTTGCTGCCTTTACCTAGAGAAGACTCCACTTCCAATCTTGGGCCACAAGTGTAAGTTAATTTAGTTTTATCAACATACTCTCAACTTTTCATTTGTCAATCTCTGCACAGGAGAGGTTTAGGAGAAGAACAGAAGAAGTATTTTTAACTTACGCATAAACACACTCATGTGAAGAAGGCAGCAGAGTGCCCAGCCTGACGCAGGAGGGTTGCTAAAAACTAACCCCTCATTCAAAAGTATAAGTCCCCTTGGTTACCATTTATACCATGTTGTACTTGATGAAGCCACTTGCTGGGTGGAAATTAAACTGGTATTCCCATGAAAAGTAGCAAAAATACTGAAGCGGTGTATACAACAGAATAACGTGCTTGCACACTGAAGATGAGATTTAAGATGCCAAATTCAGCTCGATATCAGACACTTAGTGAAGAAGCCACACTAAGAGAAGTGTGATGTCCACCTAGTCAGATAGCCTGTTTTGAATAAGATGGTTAAGATCCAGAGCTGCTCACTAAAGAACAAGGGTCAGGTAGGGTAGTTGTCAAAAGAGGTCAAGTAGGGGTGGAAGATGCAGAAATAGCTATTCTTGCATGCAAGGTGTCATCCTGATTTCTATTAATTAAAGATTGGCTAGCACTCTACATCCCAGCATTTCCTGATATCTTGATAGCTGACTAATATCTTCTTGAATTCAGCTCAGTATCTGCTTCCAAACTGGTTCAACATGGTAGCTGATTCCATAATGAGATTATGAATATCCCTTGTCACTGTAGGACAGGGAGAAGCTCCCAGTCTACCACTGCTAAATTATTTAGTAATTTTAAATTTTGCCGTCATTGCCTTTCTAATTGTCTGCTTTCTAAAGTAAACAGCTGTAGTCTTTTAAAATTTCTCGTCACACAGAGGATTTTGAGCGCCTTCATTTTAGTTTTGTGAACAATCCTAGCTCAGCAACATGCTGCTTGAGACAAGCTTCCAGCTTTGACTGAAGAAAAGGTATTACAAGTAAACATGTCAAAGAGGAAATGGATTAATTTGCAGCATGTTCTATAAAACACCTACTGAATGCACTTATTGTTCTTGTCCCAGCACTGGTCTTAATGGCAGGTTGGTATTTCCACTCTCCCTTTATTGCCTCTTCTTGACACTAGAATGCAGGCAGATTGATAGATACCAGTTTGCTGTTCTTTGGCAGTTAGATACACAAAGAAAGAAAATTACAGGGCTGGACGGTAAGCGCAAGTGAAAGCATCTTACACATGTGCTTTCACTGGCTTCATTGTTAACTGCTTTGACTCTACAAAGCTCTATAAAAATACTGTTTCTAATACCCCAGCTTTGTGTTATATGGAGTGTGACTAGCCCTGTGTCCCGTGAAAGAGATTTTCTCGGCTCAGATCCTTTCTGCATCCACAGATAGAATGACAGACTGCTCTTTTCCCTCCTGTGTAAGCTTTGAACCAATGGTTCTGCTGTCCTCACTCTTCTTTCTGAGAGGGCCTCATTTCTGTGTACTGCTGCTCTAGCCACATCCATTTATGTTCCAGTTTCTTAATTATACTCATTTTGGCTTTTGTCCTGACAGATTCTTTCCAAGAATTTAGTTTTTAATCAAACTTGGCTTTCATGATGCTATGAAAAATAGTAAAGCAGACATGAAATTGTGCCTGCTTTCCAGCCACCCCTGTGACTTGTTTTCTCTGGCTGTTGCCCTTTTCCTGTTCGAACCACTCGCAAACAATAGACTAAGAAATAATGACAACAACCAGAGAAGTAAAACTATTAAAGAGAAGGAATTTCAACATAAAAAATGCTCAAAATTTTGTGACTCGTATTTTTAATAAGAGCTAAAAGTAAAACGGGGTGTTTTACAAACCATTATTTTTATAGTGCATTTTAGCCTACTTTTATAGCAGGGTCTTGATTACCGTGTTTGATTCTGCTCTACCAGAAGACAAATAGATAATCAAGAGGGTTCTCTCTGCTTGGTAATTCTCTTTTTCTCATGGAGATTGCCAGGAAAGAGGTGTGCCTTTCTTTGAATTTTAGATATAACCTCAAATAACAATATCCCAGCCTTGTAACACTAAGTGTTAAAGCATTTCTGCACATCACTGTCATCTTACATACCCTATGACTTCCTCTTCCCCTACATTTTCATTCCTTATATCACTTGTCATGATCTATTCTTTTTTGACCTTAGTTATTAATGTCAACAGAGTAAGTGTGCTGATGTCTTCTTCCCTTGCACATGTGGTCTGGCAAAAAACAGCTTTGTGGTTTTGACAGTATCAGTGCTGCCTGGCTGCTATCTTCCTTTGGCTTCCTCCTTATGGATTCTTTACCTCTTCCTCTCAAAGACAACCAAAAGGGTGATGAATATTTGTTTTAATTTTGCTTTGAGGACTTCTACATTGATTTTCAGTGTTTTGATCCTCGGCAAGGAGTATTATCCCATTAGGAGCTTAATAGAATTCACTATTATTTCCAAGATTTATAATCCCAGACTGAATATATTCCTAAAGTTAATAACTAGAACAAGCACTGCCTGCTTGTGTGTGAATGCATGCAATATATGTGCTTAAAACAACAGTACGAAGGTAAATTAAGTGTGAAGATGTATTGCATTTTACCTTGCAATCTCATTTTTAATTCTGGACAGAGGGGAAAAAAAAAATCAATGCAATGTAATGAGGTGTAATCAGACAAAAGGTAACACAGGACTGTAGCAGAATTTGCACTGTTGTGAAGATTTAGCTCAGCAGTGATGAAACTGATGGAAAAAATTTGAGAGCATGGCAAATGGGCTCCTGTATTGCCTTGTCCTACTGACTTATCTGGCTTGTAATCACAACTATGTGACATTCCCCTGACCACACGAACAGTCTGAGACACCCAGTTCACGCTTACAATTGCATGAAGGAGACACCAAGAGGTTCACAATCTTTTTCTGGGGTCTCCAAGGTAGAGAGCATGATAAAAAAGGAATTCTCCCAATAAGGTCAAACCGACTGAGACAGATTGCTTTTCTGCCTTCCCATAACAATAACCATAATTTTTAATGTTACACCTTGATTTATTTTTATTTGACACCACAAGCCAATTCAAACCAGTGCAGTTTGGATTTAAAATGCCAGATCATAACCTTGATAGCAGGCCAAGACTTCTGGTGAACAGAGGTTTTCTCCTTTTGCTTCCAGAAGTTCCCTACCTAGAACTAATAAGGAGGAGGCATGCCCCATTGAAACGGTACATGGTTGGAGCTAAATGCCTCTGTGTGAGATACTTGTCATGACTGGTTACATATTTGATTGCTTAATCAAGTAGCACCCTTTCCCCCTTTTCACCCTTCTTCCTGGTAGCAGAATTAATGACATCCCATTGCACGTCAAGCTAAGAAAACTACATCGTCACTTGTGTTAATAATTGGAAAGAACAAACCATTGTTTCAAAATCTATCCCTAGATCAACAGTTACCAGACCAGTGGCCATAATTCACAGGAGGGTTGCAGCAGTTATCAGTGGGTCATGACCTCAAAAAAAATTTGGTTTCATCCTATAGTAACACCTGATATTTTGTGTTGCACAATATAATGCATTTGTAAGTTTGGTCCTAACTGAAAAAAAATGAGAACTGCTGTTCTAGATGCTATCAGAACATCTAAAACAAAGCTGCATTGCAAGAAGCTAGTGCAAACTATTACATTTTTTTTTCCAAATATATTATGAAAAACGAGAGGGGGAAAAGTTACAGTAATAGAATGAGGTGGTAGTGCATTCAGGATAATTTTATAAGTGATGAATGAATTTTGACAAGTGGGGGGGTCTGAATGATGTCGGCATCCAGCTATTCAGATTTATCTCTAATCTCTTCTTGAATTATATCTAAATTGGACAATCTCAGACAAACAGGCAGGTATCAAATTTTTGATAACAGCAAATGGTATCTAACTAAAAACTGGTTCAAGACTCCCAAAACTTGTGCATTATATCCTACCAAAGGCCAGAAAGTTTAAAATTCCAGTATACTAAATGAACTGTTTTGTCCTTTTTTATGCTTTGGTGCATTTTACTTAATGCTAGACATGAAGTTTTAATTTAGCACCTCTCTTTTGTGAAGTACATTGTATCTGTCCTCCTGAAGTACAAATAAAAATGGTACAAAAAAAATAAAAAATACTTCAGATGTCAATTACCAGCCTCAATGCATAAACCAGGTCGAATTATCGTTTCTCTGCAGTGGTCTCTCATACATTGACTGTATTGTTCAGAAGCAGAGCTGCAACGATCATAGATCTAGCCTATCACTTTTGCTCATGCTGGATGACAATAGGAAGAAGACCATGCCATTACTAAAGCGACAAGGCAAAGCCAAGTTGCACACAAGGAGTGGTGTCCCTGTGCTTACCATCAGCAGGTCTGAACTCCAAAAGCGTCGCTTCTTCAGCTCTGTCTTCACTGCTCTCCTTGATGCTCTCTACTTCGCACCAGAAGTCCTCCATGGAGGTGCTGTCCATGGAGGCCTGTGAGTTGGAGCGACTGAATGTAGGAGGAGGTGCTGACTCGTTCGAAAGCATCCTATTAATTCTTCGACAACGAGGGAGAGACTTTCTGGAAAGAAACAGAGATGAAAACAGTGAATCTTTCTATCATGCTAACTTGTACCACACAGACAAAGCACACAACTAGGACTTCAACTGTGTGACTATACCAGGGAGCAGGGAACAAAATGGTTGAGGCAAAGTGTGCAGTTCTGGTGGCCTTCACAATTTCTGTTGCTCATAACAGTTATGGCTGCAAATTTATCTTGCATCTAATAACTTATCTCTTAAATATCCTTTAGTGTTTTACACTAAAAAGTCAGGAGGGGAAATCAGGAGGTGCACTTTCTATTTCTAATTCTGATGAGTTAGAAAAGTCTAATCTCTTAGCATCTAATGAGACACTGGAAAAGTATTTCAACTTCTTTGTTTTTCAGTTTCTCTTTCTATCTCTTCCTGTTTTGCTTACTGGCTGAAATGCTTCAGTGTAAATTTCTTTGGGGAAAAATTATCAGACTTGAGAACCCTGAAATATTTTACAGACTCATCTTGGCTCCAGAAAGGAATGAAAAAATAGAAATATTTTAATTCAGAATAATAATTACCTTTTATTTGAAAATTCTTTAAAAAAATTCTTTAAAAAATGATCTATTTATAAAATGAAATAAAAATAAATGAAATCTTAACAAAATTTGTCTTTGAAATGAAGTAGTATGTTTTATGCCAAACAGAAGGTTTTGATCACAGGTTCAAGAAAAATTATAATTCACTAAAAATCAAATTTCAAGTGACAGTTCAATAGTGATGGAATCAAAACAAAGAAGTTTGTTCCTTATTCCTTTGCTCTTGTCTTTTCCTGCTGTAAGTTCCTGCAGCTGAAGACAGTTACACAAGTTCATACAAAATCTTGTAAAATACCTACCACAAAAGTCTTGTCTGACTTTGCTCTTTTGCATTATTACAATTGCTATACTGTAAGAAGCTTTTGTGAGTGTAATTAGCAGTAATTACAGCAGACAGTAAAAATAACAACAGCAACAATTGTATGAAAGAGTCAGGAGGTAACATAATTACAGCAGAGAGTTAGGCTACAGAAATTAATGGAAAATTCTGTCATAAGGTCTTCTAGCCTTCACTTATCTGAATTAATTCAAATGCAGTTTCCCTTTCTCTTCCTTTTCTTTATAGCATCATCCTGCCAACAAGCCTTTGTTTTAAACCACAGACATCACTTTTACTCCATTGAAAAAAAAAAAAGATACTTCCTTTTCAGTATTTCCCTCCTTGTCGGAGTTTTCGTAATGAACGTATAAACAATATATTACTTAACAACACCGACTGGACACGCTTTCCTCACTTTGCTCTAGGAGCCCCCCTGGTCAGCAAAGAGCTGGCTGCTTCCCTGAGGCTGCTGGAGCCTCCTTGCTTCATCTGGGTGGTCCCAAGCAATTCCTTCTGGGTCAAGTCTGAGCCCCAGGCTGAGGGGGCTGCGGTGAAAATAGTGCACAACAAACTCAGCTGCGGATGTTTATCAGTGTTTTAAGAGAGCAAAGCTCAGGCCTTTGCCCCTTTTGAACAAAGGTGTTCAAAAGGGGCAAAGGAGGTGTTGTACAAAGGCCTCAGCTGCCAAACCTGCTGTGTGTCCTCACGGTCAGCTGCTGGGAAGCAAAGCTCTCTAATGGGCAGTAACGTTTCAGCAGAAGGAAATATACTCTGCTGCTGTGGAGACCCATGTCCTCCAGAAGAGAAGTGCTATCTATCTTCAGTATTTCTAACCTTTTCTTCCCCTTATAAGCAGCAAATGATTGTTTGCTTTTAAACATAGCACTGAAACTGTTACTGTTTTCATTAGAACAAGCCATGGTCACCAAATCAGAGAAGAATTTGTGACACAAGTGTGGTTAAAGCTATTTGAGTGCTTTCCATGTAGCTCTCCCTCTGGGGAGAGCCAAGCTTTTCAGCTGGCTTGTGTTTGCAAAGCCTCAGTTGACTGGGGTACCTGATAAGTCACAGTTAATGTAATCATGAATCTAGAAGTGGCAGCCTCTGCTTTTTCAACTATCTTTCTTCCATGCAAGTCTCACAGGACTTCAGTATCATGACCTAATACTGTACCAAGCAGAGGTTTTAACCAGCAGAAGTAGAATGCCTGAACAGCAGCCACTGAAAACCCACCTCTTTGGCTGTTGGGGATGGGGGAAACGGCTCCCGCCAGCCAACGGCTTAGTGCTGTAAAAGGCTGTGCTCTTTTGTTTGAAAGGTGATAGTGAGCACAAATAAGGAAAAAGGCAAAACTTCCTGGCACTCCAACAGCATCTGGGGCCCCTTTTCACCGGGCGCTGTACGAGCAGAGAGAGATGCCAAGGCCTGGTGTCAGGGGGGCTCACTTCCCACCCCAGCTTCCTCTGTGGCCAGGGGCTCTGCTTCAGCCCCCGATGCTGCTGCCCGTGGAGCCGTTCATATCCCTGCTTAGTACAAACCTTCATGAAATATAAGTCCCTACATCCGCTTTATAGCAGAGCCCAAAGCTCCCAGGTCAGTGATCATAAAAAGAAATGCGCTTGTCACTCCGGAATCAAACACGTGCTGGGATGAGAAGTGTTTTTTTTTTTTTTCTTTTTTTTTTTTCCCCTGATAGCATTGCTGGCTCCTGACTTTTAGTCATGATCAGGGAATTTAAACATTTCCTGCCCTCCCAGTGTGAATCTTGACCATGACCCTTGTGCTTTTCACACACCACACCAGACTGATCCTTGTGCTTTGAGTCCATCAGCACTTCAGCTAGCTCAAACCAAGGCTTTATTTCACCATATTAGGAAGAAACAGGCTTGGCGGGTTGTTTCTTTTCTCCCCACAGTGAGTATGCTATTTTGTAATATTACCATACCAAAAAGCTAAATGCAAAACAGACCACGTAGCATGGCAACAACCTCTGTGACAACCAGATTTACCAAACACGTCTAAAGTTCCTGTGTAATTAACGTGCATTTACAACAAAATTAAAAGTACAGAGCTTATTTGGAAAATCAGCTGAACAAAGTCTCCTGAGAACTTTATATGTGAAGCTTGTTATCTCAGCCTGGATTAAATCAAGCTGTGTAAAATTCCTGTAACACAAAATGTTAGGCAGAGGTGCTTTATCCTTATTGGTAAACAGCTGAAGCTTACTTCCAGGTGGTCTGGTACAAACCTTCTGCAATTATTCTGAGTCTGCCTATTAAAGTCCATGTGCTTGAAAAGACCTCCAGCTGCCGGCTTGACCCATATACCTGTGGCTTTTGTCCCGAAGGAAGTGGTCTTCCTTTTATGTGATAATGGCTGTCGTCTCTATTTCCTCCAGCCAAAGCTGATCAAAACATTTTCAGGGAAAAAAAAAAATGTTACTGAGGAAGCAAAGCATATTCTTCAATGCTTTTAATTCATTCTTGAAGGACACTGAATGAGCACTGACTCAGCAAGTTACTGGACTGTCTCAGAAATAGCTCAACCTGGGAACCTGTCACCTGGGAAATCTCCTAGCAGAAAACCCATGTTCCCAATACCTTTTTCACTCTCAGGGATTTCTGGCTTGTTTGCTGCTCTTTTTCTCAGTGTCTGTAGAGAAGCTTACAAGAATAAAATGTTTTCGTTGAATCTAATCTCTTGTTCTTACAGAAAATTTGAAAGCCAGTCTTGTTAGGTAAGTAGCAACCATGAAGCTTGTACTCAATTTCAGTTGCTCCCTCACACACCCAGGCAGCAATGACCTAATCTGAAGGGCTGACTAAACTAAACACAGGAGGGACTGCAGATCCTGGCTTCCTGGATGGAAAATGCTGGGAGAAAAGGACAAACCTTAAAGCAGGAGCAAAAAGTAAAGTGACTTTACCTAATGAGCTCAAGTTGTTTTCAAGGCAGAATTAAAAAGAAAAAAAAGCTGCATGGACACAAACCCAAATCTCTAAAAACTAAAGAAAAAAAAAAAAGAAAAGCATATTAGAATGGCCAATGTTATCAAAGAACACCTCTATTACTGGCTATTGGTCACAGAACAAAAGGTTAAAGAGTGCCAGTAAGGAGAAATACAATGATATAATGTAGAAAGCTTTCTGTGGAAAGATTTTTGCAAAGAAGCAGGCAGAGTATTTCCATGGTTTGCCCTGGTGTATGTTTCTAACACTGGTGAAATACAATAGCAAACCAGGGCCACCAAACCTCTATTTTATGTTCTGTATATCATGCAGGATTGTGCTGTTTGGGGTCTGACAGCACATATTGATTTCAGGATAGCCAAGCCAAATCTAATAACTTATTCCTACCCTACCCCCAAACTGAAAGTTTGCCAAACCACACAAAATGCTGGCTGGGTGACATCTAATGATTGCTCACAGGCTGACTAATAATAAAGCCAGGCTTGTGTTTTCAGTTTAATTAAGTAATGGGTGGCAAAGAATCCATAAAACAAACTGGAGCAATAAAGCCATCTTGTAGCTAAACCCACTGTTTAATCCTTGTTTACACAGAGAGGACATCTTACTCCTGTGGGTCATTATGTTTCATTTCATTCAGTGTGTCCTGAGCCTGCTTTACCACAATTAGTCACGTTTATATGAATGGAGAAGATGAAGGAAGCAAATTCTCCTGGTCATTTTAGGACTAAGATTGACCTTTTCATATTGCTATCATTCAATCAGTGTAGCCACTTAATACAGTGAGGTCCAGTGAATCCTGAAAAACACAACAGTGGCAGAGTGCAGTGTTGTTTCCTGCACCCAAACCTTCCTATTCAGTTTGTCATAACAATGCATCAACTTCTGACAAAAAATATTACCCTTTCTCTGCTCAGCTCTTCTGAAAATCCAAGCAAAAGAAGTCCGGCAATTGGCAGTAGTATCTCTGTGCACAGTTCAGTGCACAGTTCACTCTTGCCCCAAATCTCTTGTCTTCTGTTTCCTTCCTGATGACCCTGTTCTGGCAGCGTTTGCTGCCTGCTTGTTTCCTTCTTTCAATGTTTAGTGGCTTCTGCTCACAGAGAGGGACATATCTCAGGCAATATACCCCCAACTCTGTCTACACACTTCTGTCTCTGATTATCTTGCAGATGTTAGCCAAGTGTAAGCAGTGAATCCTAAAGTTTCCCCTTCCTTTCTCCTTTGCTTTAATCTACCATGCTCATTGATTTCACAGAGGTGCCACTCCAACCTCCCTTGTAAGAAGCAGCATAGGATTTTATTTCATTAATTTGTTTAATTTTCTCGCCATGTTGCCCCGCAGAACTCCAAAATCATATGAAACTCATTGCTCTGATGCAAAGCTGGATTTGAAAATGAGTTATCATCTTACTGTATCAGCTAGATGTGAAAACACAGGAATTCACTACTTTGCATGCCTTTGTATTCTACAAAACATTCAATAAAATCTGGCTCTGACAACTATTAATTTTACTTCTAAAGAGACCTCTCTGTCTCCACAAACATTTTTTGGATGTAAAGGACTTGTTTAACGAGCCTTAAGATTTAAACACTTAGAAGAGAAAAGACCTTAGATTTAAAAGAATTAAAAGAGTTTCATTTCTTCATTTATAACTCGTTTGCAATTCATCAAGGTGCTGGCAAGAGTTTGGAGATTCAGATGTAGAGTTTGCTCGCCAGTGTTACCTGCCAGCTTTTAAAAATGCATTTCACCTTAGGTTCTTCAACTCCTTACGCAACTATTTTATAAGCGGTACGGGAAGTCCCCTGTTTGGAACAAGGACCACATTGTGACCCCTCTGTGGCCGAGCACAGAGATTGCAGAAGAATCTGTCTCTGTTTGTGCGTTTCAGCATAAGGGCTCTCACAATCAGACCCTTTGAGCTAGGGGAGTGCAGGGAATATACTCTCTAGGTACTGCCTGCTGGCAACAATGACCTTTGAGGACATGACCCAGACCTCTCCTCCACACTGGCAACCACGTCACTTCAGCAATGGCCTGATGCAGTGGGGACAGTGCACTACATGGCTTCAATGCCTCTGTCAAAATCTGAAAGGGACTCTATTTTGTCTTCATTCTTCTAACAAGGCTGTTTCTAAAGGGCAGCAGGGATTCCCAAATGATGAGAGCTAACAAGAGTACATTCTGTTAACCATTTTTTTTTCAAGTGAATTGGAAAATTCTTTTCATGTAGGTTAAGAGGCAGGAGGATAAGCTAGTTTTGAATGCTGAAGACTGAAGGACATGAGCAGATCATAAAAGAGAATGTTAGATGTAATTTTCAATGGGTATGGGAAAGATAAAAAAGCACCTAGACGTTGCCAACAACAGGCAAAAGCTGGTTGTAAGCGACTAGTTTAGAGTTCTTAAACATTTCCAACATGTTTTTATTGTTAGGGGTGCCAAATTCTTCTGTTGTGTTGGTGCTTGCTGAAGTCCAATTGCCTCTACATGAAACAAATCTGCGTATCCACCTTAGGGCAGACCAAGGTTTTCCAGGAAGAAACACAGGCACATGGGCCATGTACTGTAGGCTTAGGAAATCCCGTGCTTCCAGGAAATGTTTGATCTATTGTGCATGTACAGTACAAATTATTTGTGTCTGAGCACTGAATCCACTGGATGTGACACTTCACTATACATGTGCCTCAGAGCTGATGAAGGCCTCCAGGTGCATTGGGCTCACTGTGTGTGCACAGTACAATTAAACCATTGATGTTGAGTAGATGCCTCCAAAAATTCCAGCTGTCTGGCACTCACCCAGAGAGGTCACTAGGTAGCTGAGCATCCAAAATTGAAGGGAAACCCTTCACATTCTACCTAGACTGAATTTGAAATCTAGCTGTATGACAGCCCTGGATTTACTACTCTGACTTTACCAGTCCTTGCTATGTATCACTCAGTTAAGCCAGACAGGAAGAATGAGGCAAGCACACTTAATTCTGCAGTTTGGCACAAGCAGCTACCAAGTGTCTTTCCCAAAGTAGCAAGCAAAGATGAAGCAGAGTTACATGAATGAAAAGGAGCAGGGAAACCCTCCTCAGAGAGCTATCTGTAGTAGTGAGGAAGCTCTCACAAAAGGTGGTAGAAAGGCTGTATTTCTCTTTTGCTTGCTACTGCTCTGGCAGTGTCATTTCTAAGGTAAGCAATGGCCCTGTAAGCACTCCTTGGGGACAGCATCATCTCAAGCCAACTGGAATACGCCAAGCCACTATGAGTGTATGTGTGTGCAGCTACAAATACCAAGGAGGATGGGAGGAGGAGGATCATGCGCAGACTGATCCAGAATCTTCTCTCACAGTAAAATTGATAAGACTGTGCCAGCAACTCACACTTAGCCACATTCATTATTTATAGCACAACAGGGTACAGTTAAAACTACAGGAAATGCACAGGTTCAAGAGCTCCAGGGAGGCTTAAATCATTCAACATGCAAAAGAAGCAAAGCAAGTAAAATCCCCAGGGGCTGTAAACTGGACAGTGTTAAAAGATTTTTGGCTCTAGAGGCACAAAGTAGATTTTCTAAAGAAACAGAAATATTAAAATAATCATCAAGCATGAGGAAACGCTGAAACATAAGGGGTCAAAATTTCTATAACTTTCAGTACAGTTTCTAAAATTGCCCACATTTATGAGGCAATTGGAGAAGAATATGTATTTATTATTATTTTAGATTATTCTAAAAGGGTATCCTTTCAACCAGCACGATTATTATCAATAAGGAGCTCACCGTATTTATAGGTCTTCCTGAAGCACTTCAAAAGACAAATTCATTCATTTTGGTTGAATTAAGGTAATAACATAAAGAACTGGGCCATATTGTCTACTGGAAGGCATCTAATGCAACTATATACATTGCAAGAGTAAGCTCTTTATACTCTTGACGTAACTGGTGAAGGGAGGTAGATGCTTCTAGAGACAGAACATGTGAACCAAATAGGTGCTTGAAGTCATGCAATAGTCTTTGAAGTTTTCTTTGTGCTTAGTTTTAAGCAAACTCTAGCCGTTACTTACTCCCTTCCTATAATGAATGCACACTTTTAGCTATGCGTCACCATTCCACCCATTACTTTTTTTTGAAAGGCTTGGTACCCAAGCGAAAAAGCAGTACTTAATTTTGTTAGTTATTGGTGGTTTTCTTAAACGTGTTTTAATTTATATGGAAGGCAAAGTCTGAGCTACAAAACACGAATATGCAAACTCTCTACTTTATTAATTTACATTTTAGCCATGATGGTATTGGTTACCCTGCAAGCCATGTGAAAACATTTTGAACATTGTGCTTAATGGTATTCACAGGACTAGACTGAAGTAATGTGAAGCACCACATTGCATCTTTAAGGCTAAGCAAAACACGACTTTTAAAACCATTTTATTGAAAAAAATGCTTATGTGGTGAAGATACTCTTGAATTTTTTGACAGAGTGGGGAGCAGCTTCATATTGTCACTATAAAAATCCTGGACCAGACTCTCAGATTGTTATAAGCTGTTACAACCCCACTGGCTCAATTTATCCCTTATGTTTAAATTCAGAACATCCTTCTTTGTGGTACTGCTAATATTGAAATTACTACAAATCACAAAAATTTCATGAGCAAATGCACTTCTCACCATTTAGATTTTTCTCAGCAGCTCTTGGTTGGCTGTCAGGCAATTCTGAACTCTCAGCTTGTATTTTCCGTGGTGTATTGTACTTTGTGGCATACTGAATCAGTCAGATGGAATGAAAAATTTGCTGGAAAATGCTGTAGCCAAATAAAAATCAAGATGTACATATAATTCTATTTTTTGCCTCTCAAGCACATCGGTAAAGATTGTATGTGTTACTTTGGAAAGAGTCCCAAATTTGCTGAATAGACTGTTCTTTTGTTAATGAGACTGCCTAATAAAGCAGCATAGATAAAGAATGGGCAATGAATAAAGATGAATGTTGGAGAATATCTCAAAGCACTATGTTCTTATTCTTACCTGAAGAAAAATGCTTATGCATTAGCTGGAAACTGATGGAAAGTACATCAACATGGAAACCTGTTCACGTCCTGAACAGTCTGTGACTTTATTCTGAATGACTTGAGGCAACATGAGGCCTCATCTCTACTCCCTTTCTCCCTTGCCATCCCTCCGTCTGCAGCCATCCATGAACCTTGCCTTCTTTCCCTTCCTTTTCCATTTTCCAAAAAGCAAATGCTGCTGGGCTAGGTGAGAGTAGAGGTATAGCAAACAGAGAAACTGATAAGGTCTCTGTGCAGAGGAGGCAATACTGGTGCAGCACAGGGGGACCTGATGCACACAGCAAGGGATGGGGATTGCAGTCGACGGGTGCCATCCCACATTTCACCAACAACATTTGACCGCTATATCGCCTTATCAGAAGTCACACACTCCCTCTCCATCTAGTTCTAAATATTTACAAAAAGCTCAGAATCAAAGCAAGTATGGTACTTTACATTCTAAAAAAATAAACTACTAAAAATCCCAGAGAGCTAGGCAATATTAACAGAGGTGAATCCTCTTGGCTCTGCTGAAGCCAACAGAAGTTTTTGCTAAAGCAGTGCACATTTCACCTTCAAACTTTAAAAAGCAAACTGTATTAGAATAGATTTTTTTGACCAACATTTTTGAGGGAGACAGCGAACCACTAATTTCTTGCTAATGCATTTATCTTTTTGGTCAAAATTTTAGGGTGTTTCACTCACTTTGAAACTAAATGGCAGTATATTGTTTGGTAACCTCTCCCATTCAGAACATCAATAGCTGTAGAAACATAATTGTGTAAGCATAAAGCTGGAAGCTGGAACAGCTGGTAGGAGACTCCTAGTGGAGATTGGTCTACAGAATGTTAATTTATAATGCAGGTATAGAAATGTGTTAGTGAGAACCTCTTGAACTTATGATACTAGTAGCATCACCATTACTATGAAAGGTCATGGTGTGAGATGATGGGAGATGTAACCATAAGACAGGAGAGAGGAATATAGAGGGAAAGGAAAAAACAATGCATGTTCTTCTACTTTGGCTGAACAAATCAAATGGGGAATAAAATTTTACTGTGATCTTAAAGTGATTTCTAGGCTTATGCTAAAGATATAGAGGGAACATCTTCATGAGAATTTTCAGGACAACACCTTAAATTTCAACTGGTATTCTTCTAATTTGTTTTCAAACGTTTGTACTATGTGCCTGTGAAAAACATGACCTTTCTTTGTAAGGAGCCAAACAGATCAGCTATGCTTCCAAACAAATTCAACTCCAGAGAGAGCTGGAAATGTTTGACTAAGTTACACTTCTTTACAATGCCCATAAAAAAGGCAAATAAGAGAATAAGAGAAATCACATCTTAAATGGGAATAGTGGTGCATGATGCACAGCAGCTTTCCAGTTTCATTTGACTATTTTTCCTCCTCCTGCTTATTTTATTTTAGAGATTCTTCTCAAATATTTCACCCACAAGCACTCTGAGGGAAGCAGCAGCACACCAGGTATTTCAAAGCTAACTTTTCAAATATACTACAACTCCTGAAGCTCTGAGAGACCACTGATATTTACAAAAGATGGTGCTTTTGTCCACAATTACTCATGAGTAAGTCTGAATCCTCCAAGCAGCCCTGCTGAAGCCAGCCAACTGACTCTTATGCATAGGATTTGGAAGTTTAAATCTCTTAATATTGATGCTGGAAGAGTAAGAGGTAGCTCTTGGAAATTCCTGAGGAAAACGGGCTCACGTTGGAGGGAAGCCTTTAAGATCCAAAAGATATAGAGGGACAATATTATCTTAAATTCAAGCATCTTAACATAGGAACAAAATGCCTGTTCATGTTCTCCTGTGAAGCAGAAATCCTAGATGGCCCGGAACCATGCTAGAAATTTCTACAGCACATTTTGTAGATGCTGTGTATTATAGGAAGGGAATGCTCTTGGCTATTTTGACAATTATTGGCTTGTTCTGTTTTGTTCTAAGCTGTTCTACATTTGCACCAGCTGCATTGGGAGAATGGAAAGAGGACTTCAGAGAGCTGCCTCTTTAAGCTGTGTTGAGTTCTCCTCAGCCACAGATGGCAATCTGAACCCAGATACCAAATCATCATGCTGAGGGTAGTAACAGCAGAACCAAGAACTTGTTAACCACTAAAACACCCCAACCACCCCCTGTAGCATTTATTTATTTATAAGGGCAAGAGCTAATTTGGCAACAGGACCAGGCACATGTTGTCAAATAAGAATTACGGAGGGAGGTCAAGTGACATCTCTAAAAACACACAGATATTTTGCTCCAGAAGAGGGTTAAACATATAAGAGCTAGTTCGTGACTTAAAGCTATGGTACACCACAAGTAATAAAACCATTAATCTTCTGTAAGTCCTGCAGAGCTTGGCTGAAGTTTCTAACTGAGCTTTGTCAGCCTGTTACATATTCTTGGCTGGATAGCCTCTAAAAACTAACTAATATTGCTACACAAACATAGTAAATCCTGTCTGAAAACTCACATGCTCATGTCAAATGAGTACGACTAAGCTGTTGTTGTGCCCTCTGTCATCGTGAGTACATGCTCCTCTTCCCACTTCTGCTGAGATAAGAACCATGATCCATGGTAAGAGGTGAATATTCACAGGGCATTCATCCATCTTTTAATGATTGTGTTAGATCTTTCACTGTGCAGGCACTTTATGAATGCTGTGAAGCTGTAATGCTATCCTTCCCATGAGGACACCAAATTACTTATCCATGCTTTTGATATAACACATCTTGGCTGAACTGTTGCAGCTCTCTCGCTCTGGAAGATTTCCAGTCAAGGGCTATTTTTATGTCAGTTACAATTGATTCAAAATGCTTCCACAGGATCTTGAACAGGCTAATGCAGCTTCATGAGTTTAATCCAAAATGGAGAGGATGGATGCCTTTCTAGTAAAACAAGGGAATAATCATTATTGTACCTCTAGTTCTTTGGTTTGAGTTGGTATCTCTGGTTGGTATTCGGCCACTGTCTGGACCAGTATCTTTTCTAGACTTCCAGGTGATTACAGGTTATGCTTCCAAAAGGGATTTAGGAGGACAGTAACCTAATTCCTGTTTTCAGGAATGGCGGAAGGATTCAGGAGCACAAACCCTACGGACTTGCAGGGAGAGTAACTGTTCTCACACACAATGTCTATTTTGTAGGTGGCACTTACGCTTTTAAGTCATAGAAACACTTTTGGAAATTAGCCCTCAATTGAATTGTATGACACTGCACCCCTGGTCCTTGGAGCTCTTTCTGTTTGTTTTTGNAGAATTAAGCTTACCCAGTTTTCTGGGATTTTGACCACCTAAATTCAAGCCTTATCTTTTGAATTTGGCTTTGATTAACACAGCTGTTACTTATTCTTTTGCTTGGCAGGAGTTTCTGCAAGACCACCACAAAGTCAGCCTGTTTGTATTGTATTGTACTGTTAGTCTCTTTTTCCTTTACGATATACATACACAGTATCCTAAGGGGAAGATCACTATACATATATACAGATAAATACCCACATATAAATATATGTATGAGTACACAGCAATGGTGGGAACAAAGGAAAGGAAAACTTCAGTAATGTCCTAAAAGCCATTGTAAAAAATTCTAGATAACACATAAAAGGGAATGTTTTGTACAGCACAAACCAAGGGATCAACATTAACTGGTTGCTTAATGGAAGAATTCAAGAGACAAATGGAATAGACTTCATCCAAAGCAGTTGGAATCATTTGGGTGGGAGAAAGATCTGTCAAGAGGCAGCTGTATGATTACAGTCACTAATACACAGCTCACCACCTAAGGTTTTCCAAAACAATGCATCTGGACACATTTTCTAATAAAAAGTAATTAAGACAGTTGAACAAAATACAATGTTGCTTAGATTTGCTAGGTTAATTTTAATCAGAACTTGGTCATTATCTTGAAATAACATAATTTGTGGAGAATTTCTAGCTGTCTAGAAACATCTACATTTCTGTGTCTCACAGAGACTTTCTGAAAAAGGAATTACTTTGCAATTGCTCTGCAAATCCCTGCCTGAAAAAGCCCTAATACCCAAGAGTAAGCTGCCTTTTCATTGCATGGACAGGATCACCTCCACTGAGAACAAACAGGAACAAAACTGTTTATGGGAGATCCCTCAGAACTCTTCCATTCGTGTGAAAAAGGAGTCACAAGATCGCAAAAAGCAGTTTGGACAATCATTTATGCCAGTAAGCCCTGTCTCTCATCCTGACAGAACACTGCTGGCACTCATAATGACACTGTATTTGCTGAAGAAACTCTACTAGTGCTAGGAGTAGTGGCCAGTAGAAATTTCACATTAATTGAGCTGATCTGATCCTCTTTTCCAAACAAATCATTCAAGAATCTAGGTAGCAAAAGTCAAATTTCCAGGGAAGACTTCATGTTTGGCAAGGGAAAAATAAAGTACCTGCTCTTTTATCCTGATCAATGTAACTTGAAATTTATTATGTACTCATCATATTCTACCATGATCACCATATTGTGCTGCTCTGCAGCTTCTGATGCCATTTCAGACTTCCCTTTGATCCCCAGCACAGATCTCATGCTGCTTCTACAGAGGGAATAACAGGGGAAGAAATGCTTGAAAAATTTTCCCCAAGGCAAGGAGTATTATTTCTGCTGATGGTCATGACCCCAGCTCATGATATTTTGCTGGAGGGAGACTTTGGAACCGGAAAGGTTGAGCTGTCTACTTCAGTGCAAACTGCTATGGAGCAAGAACTGCTAAAAGAAACTCCTCAAACACTCCTGATGTTTGCTCTGGAGGTGCAGAGCTGCGAGCGTCATGCCAGCCGGTGGGTGAAAAATCCCCTGCAAGCCCTGTTTAAGGGATTAGAGAGCCTGGCCTGAGTGCTAGGTTGGTGGTCTATCGTTTGCATTTACTTAGATGACATAAACAAGCTTCCAGTTTCCTCAAAACAATGTGGACAAGTCCTCGTTTCCAGATCCCTTGAATTTCTCCAGTTTTCTGGACTGGGTAAACAGTTCTGGCTGCTCTTCACCACCAGTCCCATTATTTTTACCTGGCTACCAGATGTAAGCACCTCCAAACTGAAAATAGCCATTAATAGTTGCCTGCTAAGTGTACAGAACCAAGCAAGATTTGAGCACAAATTTGAAAAATGTGGATTTGGATAATGTATGAATGCATCACTTAAATTGTCCAACCTGGCTTTCTTCCTGTGGAATGGTATCAGTCGTAAGTTTCTTCTCTCCTTACACCTAGGTTTGTATAAAGCTCTACTTGTGCAAGTTAGAGTCTGGTCATGGCACTGAGCTGAAATATGCATAATTATCAAAGACATCTATATGACAGCAGAAGGCAAAAGATGAAAAAGGCAAATTTCTGACTCCAAATGAAAGCAAAACTGGGAAAAGTTGTGATTAATCCAATCTGAACTAAAGATTCTGCTGCCTTGGGAACATTATTGCAGCACAACACATTTTTAAGCAGAATAAAGGGTGAGAAAAAAATTGTATTATAACAGAATGTAATTTTTCAGAAGCACACCTTGTTAATAAAACCTTAAATGGGTCCATGTTAATTGATTCTTGGGACACATATTCATACATCTTGAGTCAATGCAAAGCATGCATATGCCCATCCTGCAGTTGCTTTTGCCTGTGCTGTGTCCAGTTGTTTTTCTACAGTGGATCATTTTCTTTTTTTTTGCCCCCCCCTTTCCTGCCTGGTAAAGCTGGAAAATTCCACTAGTGATAACTCTGACAGCTCGCTCCCCCTCCTGTCACTCCTCGTTTAAGAAAACAAGAGGGAGGGAACAGGGTCTGGAAGGCTGAGAAGTTACTGATTCAGTAAATTCTGCAAGTCTTACCTCAGGGCAGAATAAAGCTTTGGCGTTATCCTTAAAGGAGCAGAGTAGAGTCCTTCTGAAGCCCAACTTCTTCATGCTCCTAGAGGCAGTGAGTCCCTCCTCAGCCTACAATCACCAAGTTGCATATTCGGGGAGCTGTCTGACAGCCTGTGATAGGATATTCTGCCTCTAGTCATACAAGGGCTGTGGGAACAAAGAGCAGTGGAGCTTCTGGCCCTTGTGAGAAACACTGACACAGCTCCATCACTATTTAAAGAGTAGATGCCTTCAGGATAAATCCTCTTACTGTGTTTTCCTGTTTGTGTCAGAACTTAAACCCTTTATCCATTTCCTAAGAGGAGAAATAAAAAAGTAATCAGCACTAAGCTGTGCTGTAATTCAGGAGAGTCCCTGTGGGGTGGCTCAGAAAAAGACAGAGCCAATTTATGTGTTTTCTGCTAAAGGGATATGAGACACTACCATAACCATAACACAAAAAAAATCGTAAATGACCAGATGCAAATTAATGAGCCGCTCTCTCTGCACAGAGATGGCTGCTCCACCCGGAGCAGAAGCGTAGTGCACAATGCCAGCAAGGAAGAAGCAGCGAGTCAGAGTACAGCTGTTAAGAAATCAAATATTTATGGGGAAAGCTTTCTTGTTTTTCCTGCACTGGGACAATCAGTGGGAGGCCTAGCTGAATGCTGACAAAAGCGTGCACCAGGTTTCCTATGAACTGTGGCCCAGAATTGGGTTTTGGCCACAAGACAGATAAAATCTTGAAATTTGGGGATGATTTTCAGCTGCAGCTGGGGGATGAGGAAACACACTGTGCAAAAAGTTCCCTAACACAGGCTGTCAGTGCCATCGAAGGAGCCCTAAGAAATAACTCTTAAGCATAGGATATGATTGAACTTTACTCCCTCCACCAAACCTTTGTTTATCCACTCAAATACTTAAACAGGTCTGTCAAATTTACAGCAT
The DNA here is from genome assembly GCA_013400375.1 of Thinocorus orbignyianus. Lineage (NCBI taxonomy): Eukaryota > Metazoa > Chordata > Aves > Ciconiiformes > Thinocoridae > Thinocorus > Thinocorus orbignyianus. The sequence goes on from VXBW01003107.1 coordinate 341,240, forward strand.
TCCTGTCATCATTCCTCCAGCCCGAAATACAGGAGGAAAAGCTGACTTTCTGGTTATAAGCTTTCTGATATCCTTCACTTCCTCCAAAGACATGGCCAAAGCCCTTCAGGAGAGTAAAGGGAAAAGAAAGCCTGTTATTTAATCAGAGAAAGAAAAAAAAAAAAAAAAAAGGCTGAAACAAAGAAAAGAGCAGGGAAAGGACTTCCTGAACCAGACACAGATTTCCTAAGGGGACAGAAGAGAGCAAAACCAGAAATGGTTTGGTTTTACAGTTATTGTTGAAGTAAAATTTGTTTTATCTTTTAAACTGGACTTTATGTCACCTTTCCGTTTCTTCTGGTGAGATTTTAGGATTATGTAAATCCTTGAAAATTTTGAAAACTGCCAGTCATTTACCACTGTCTGTAGGTGTTTTTAGGGATTGTAGGTCATGCTTTAAAGGATAAACTGCAGGGAAGAGGGTGACTCAGGAATTTGGTAGTGGACTCTGGCGCTGTTCATGCTACTAATCCAGCTGGTGTTGCTTTGCATGAAGTGATACAGTCATGGTAGTCTGTATCATCCTGACTAAATATCTTTATAGCGTTACCTCCTGCAGGACTTCAGATGTAACCTCCAGGCTGAAAAGTTACCAGACTGTCTTCCTCACTTTCTTCAAGGGTGTTTTCTCTTCTTTTTAATTAATTAAGACACTACTGCCACTATTACTCTCCTTGAGCTGTTGCTGTATGAAGAAATGAAAGTAATTTTTTACCTAATTCTAGGTAAGATCTTAGTCTGAACAGTCAGATAAATATGGGTTTAGGATTGCCTTTTCCCAAAGTTTTCCTCTGCTGGAATTTAAACAAACTTCGATATCAGTGACTTTATGGTCAGATTTGGCTACATTTAGCAAATATGAAGGCTGTTTCTCATTTACAACCCAAGTCCCTTGCAGCTCACTGCCTATGCAGCACAGAAAAATGTGGTTGGGGAGGGAGGGGAGGAAGCAGAGGCCAGCTTTTGCAGCAGTTCATAAATGAGCATGTCTTCCTTCTGGCTACTCTCAGCAATTAAAACACTCCCCATGTTTCAATAAATGCTGGATCCTCTCGTCTAGCATGAGGTGTTGAACTGGTTCATATGCGTTAAGACTCTGCTTGCTGCAGCCTCCTAATCACAGCTAGCAGAAGGAAAGTCACCTCCAAAGAGCAATTCAGCTCACCTATGGATGAGATGTTTCTCATGGGGGGAAGACAATGAGGGACTTGCCAAAGACCTGTTAAATGCTGGAAGTGGGTAAGTGCTCACTGAGCATTAGGTACACTCAAAATAAGTGAATTGTGACCCTCTCCCTGCATTGTCCTTGCACTTAACATATTTTACCTCCAAAATACAGTATTTTCTTTAACTAGAATGTAAACAAACCTTTAGATTGAAAGTCTTACCATAAAGCTACGTGAATATGTTTAAACAATGTTTTTGCCCTCATTCTTTCTGGACCAGCATGATGGTGAGCCCTAATCACAGATGTCATATGAAAAATAAACAGCGGTGAACTCATACACAGGTGTCTCACCAAAACATGATACAGAGATCTGCCTGTGCTGATGCCATTATTCATATCTCAGTGCTCTGTTTCATGGTTTGTACAAAAGTAGCTCTGGACTAATTCTATATATGGGACATGATGAAATATTTCACCAGATATACTGAATGGCATACAACTGATAAATACTGACATGTGTTTTGATGCTATTCTTTTTCTAAAGTTAAATGCTGAGACATAAAATAAACCTGCTCTCGTCTCCATTTTATGACTATAGAAATAGATAGATTATCCTTACAAGGAGACAAATGTTTAAGTGTTTTGCTGCATCTGAATATAAAAACCAGGCATAAACAATCAGCTACGTAAATAACTGCTTTTCAGGGCTTTGGCCAGACAAGTAATTGAACAAAATCTTAAGGTTCATCTTAAACAAAGTAATTTGCTTTTCCTGTAAAATTTCAGAAGAACAATAAACAGTTTGATCTCAGAGATTTGTTTTACTTTTCTGTTGAAAGTTAAATCCACATAAATTAGAAAAAACCAGCTCATTTAGGAGATGTTGCAATGAAGTGTTACAGCATTTTCTCACTTTTGCCTGTTTTTTTTTCTTGCCCCAGAAAAATGCTCTGTAGCTTATTCTGATCAACCTAAATGTTGGATTTTTTTGTTTCTTTGAGTTTTCTTGTTTTGTTTTGTTTTGTTTTGTTTTTTCCTGAAAAAGAAATGTTCCCTTTTTTTGGTCCCACTTCTAAATACAATCTCCTGTTGTAACAGGTCACTGCTGCTGGGGAAGTTAGACAAGCTTTAAGGGCTTGTCTAACTGATGTCATATGGCAAACATGAAAATAAAACTATGAGGAAGGAACTGGAAGAATTATCATTGGATTAATTATTCCACAGAAATTAAACTGGCATGATCATAATCCTGTGGTGGTTTCTTCTGCTGTTGACATGGCTGCTATTTCCAGCAACTCTATATATTGATCTATTCCAGCTGTTAGTGAACAAAAATCAGAGGCTCTTCTCCAAGCTGGATTTTGCATTAGCAGCGGGATGCATTAAGCACATATGCTCCAAATCTGGCTTGTTTTTCATGGTAGAAAAAATGGCAATATCCTAAAACTTAATAAGTAATGTATTTGAAAGCAACTATGTAGATAGGAAGAAGATAGTTATTCATGGCCAAGCAGTCCAGACTTGACATCAGCTTCTCAGATGCCATGAAAGATTACACTTTCTCTTAGGAGATCTCTGAAGATCTGTTTCTTCTGTCTAGGCTTTGACAGGGGATCTGTGAAATTTCCTACCTACATTCATGATTGATTAAGATTTAATTGTGGTCTTAGCTCTGCCTAGGAGACCATTAATTTACAGAATAGGGATTTTTCAAAAGAAACTACTTAACCTCCAGACCATTTAGACATAAAACCAGCCAGGCAAGAGAAGAAGGTTTACAGAGCGTGACAAAAGAAGGATTGCAAAATGTGCAGTGCCAATGTACAAAAACTGTGGGACAGAAGAACCCTTACAGTGCCTGTAGGAAGGAGTTTTGCTTGGGTTTTTTTTTGCAACGCCCCTGTGCCGCGGACCGACTGCTGAGCTGGATTTCATGAATATGTCGAGGCGACATTCTTTATCTGCAGTAATGCTCAGTGTTGGCTACAAAGGTCACCTTGACAAATGAACTTGCATTGTGGAAAAAAAACCCCTCCTACACCAGTAAATTAGCAGGAAGGGACTAAGCTTGTTTTCCAGTGCCTATTGCAATAGCCTCAAACTGGAGCCATATGTACACTGGAAACAGTATGTGGAGCCGTGTGACAGGGGAGCCATTTTTCATCTGAATTTACAAACACAGAGGTTTTTCTCAGATGGCTCTTTGATCTTTGGAGAAACACTATTATGCACCTTAATTTTCAGTCATCTGGTGACTTTTGAAAATATTACCCTATTAGGTCCCTGCAACAAAAGCCTATCTTATTTATTGCACTAAACTATACCATGACAAAGCTGTTAGTTATCCTAATCCCAAGGATTTACAGTACAATTCCCTAGCATAGCCACTTATTTCCCTTAGAGATTTCATTTCTTTCAAAGCTGAACAGGCCAAGAAAGACAAGGATAAAAAGATCATGGTCTAGTGGAAGAGTCACTGAGTGAGGAGGAAACAAAAACCAAATCTTATTGGTCACATGGCAAGAAGATGCAGAAAATCATTACTTGTTTGTATCTCCAAAATTTCAATATATTTTCATTGGGAAATACAATAGTCTGTAATACTGCCATTTCCTATATTCACCAGGAGCAATTTCTGACTTTTGCAGCAACAACCTGACCATGCTCACACCTGCACCAGGTGTAGCACTGAAGAGGCTTTTCTAGGTATAGTTTGAATCACTCCTCAAGAGCAGTGATATTCTGACCTTTAAAAGTAATCTTTTTCACTGATCCTTCCCCATTTAGTTTTTTTCTCTCCCAAACCATCTTTCTAGACTGGTCTTTCTGCTGTTTCATGTCTTTGACGTACAGGGAAATGTTAGGGGTAGGGTTCCTGCAGTCTAAAATCATTGCCCGCCTCTCTTCTCCAAAACGAGAATATTCATAACATATGATGTGGGCTGAGGGTTCAAAGATTAATATAAAGAGTATAAAAACCCCAAAATGCGTGAGATCAAGGGCCAAAGGATTACTGCAGCTTGAACAAAAACAGAGGAACTTTGTCTAAACCCAAACAAAGCCAAGCAATGGGTAAAAGCTCTGGCTTACTGATTGCCAAATGTAAGACATTTATTCCCCCTCCTCCTTTAGATGTTAACCAAGCACTGCTAAACTAACTTCTTCAGCTAAACCACTGTAATGCATCAGAGATATTTTTATATTAACAGATGTTCTTCACTAATGTGATTTTAAAAGTAACTGTAACTGCCAATTTCATGTTTGGCCAGCAACCTTTATTTTAAGAACTGGGGTGAATTTCTACTGGTTTCTAATGGTCTATTGACCAATTCACTTCTCCTTGAAAGTGAGGATTTAATTTGAACAAAATATCTTACTAGTTTCACCCATTAGGTAATGCTAATTTAATCAGCAATATTACTTGAGGGGGACTGTAAATCATTAAATGCATTCCAGTAAAATGACTTTAAAAAAAAAATTCCCTAATTAAATAGGCATTACATCTGAAAATTCTGTTGGACACAAACAGACAAAGGAAAAAAGAAATTTTGACTTTCTACACATGATTATGGCTCTGAATATGCTCAATCAATCACACATGTCCAATCTCCAAAATTCATTCCTTCAAACAGAAACATACATAAAAAGACATATCTAATTACCATGTATAGCATAAATATCAGGTTAGCCTAAAATTTTGTTAATTATTTGACATGAAAGCAGAAATTGTCTTGGCAGTCAGGCAGAATTTTATACGCATGTCTTGTACAATGCAGCACAAAACAGGGGAGGAGAAAAGAAACTTCTATTAGCAAGTTTAAAAGGAATCCATGTTAACCCCTCCACTCTGAACCATAACAGGTATTTCACCATAAAAAATAAAATCCAAGAAATTAAGAAAAAAAAAACCAACCCAGAAGCCCCCATCAAAAGTAATGTAATGCTATTGTTTACCATTGCCACAATTTGGTGGTGTTAAGAGAGTGGCAGTAGCTGAGGCTACAGGTCTCTTGCCTGGCTTCAATCCAGTGACCTAGAGCCCACCATGTTCAGCGCTTGGCATACCCAGTGCAGCCAAAATATGCCTGTGCCACTTGAGGAAACAGGGCCATTGCTGGTGCCGAAAATGGTGTTTTGCCCCTACTTATACTGGTCAGAATGGCTGCAGCAGGTGCAAGATAGTGGAAACTCAGAGCCCCACAGACACTTCTATCTGTTCGGAAAGTGGGCATATGCTTCTTCAAACACAAATGCCTTCATGACCCTGAATGAGGTTTGTTTGCTTTCCAGATCAAGGTGCTTTTATCAAGATTTAGAAATCTCGGGTTTCACCAGCACTGTCCAAACAAGATATTCCCAGCCCCAGGGTTTTCACGAATGGCAATTCAGAAAAGAGCAGTTTTTTAGGGTCAGCCATTTCCACCTTTTCTGAGTCCCCTCTCACACAAATCCAGCCAGGAAGCCTGAGGACACCAACCATGTGACAGTGTCACAGGTTTCATGTAGTCCTGCAGGATGGTTATCTGAGAGTTGTTTCCTCTTGCAACACTCTCTCTTACATCAAAGCACTTCAGCTCGCTGTTGTTCCTGTAACAAATGGTGCCGACACCAGTGCCAGCAGTTTCACCAGCAGGGCTTTTTTGGTATTGGCAAGACAGAAGAAAAATGCTGACAGTGACTAAAAGAAAATGCTGGATCAGAAAGAGGAAAAATTAAAAATATTTGATAAGAGATGGTGTTTTGATAAGGCTTTTCTGGCAGCACTGTCGAAACTGCAGGAACAGCCTCTTTTGCCAGCCATTGCAACTGCAGGCAGCCCTCTTCGGATGCTCTGATGAATGAATGTATCACATGGCTCCAGTTCTTTTTCTGCAAATTTTTATGAGATGAGAGGGCAACTTATATCTTATTGTATATGTGTTATTAACTTACTTAGTTGTGGGTTATGGCAGATGGGAAAAAGCATGTGTTTTAAAGGGGTGCAGTGAAATCTGACAACACCACCAACAGAGGACACATACCAGTTGTCCTGGTTTCCAGCAGGGACGGGGTTGATTCTCCCCTGTCTCTATCCGGCACAGCTATTCCACCCCATGTGCGCCAGGACCAGGGGCAGCAGGGAGCTAGCTGGGAAGGGGAGAGGCCACAACCAGAAGAGGGTGTGGTAACGTCACGACGTAGGCATCTATATGGACGGGCGGCGCCGGGGTGTGTCTCGGCGACGTCGGTCGGGGTGGTGTGGACTGTGGTCGGTATTGTACTCGTGTTTGGATCCTCCATCTGTGTTACTGTTTCCCTGCAATACCTGTTGTTCTGGTAAACCGTTTTTATCTCAACCCATGAGTTTGCCTTTTCTTTCTCATCCTCTCCCCACCGCTGTGGGGTGGCAGAGCCAACAGACTGCCACGTGGCGCTTTTGTTGCTGCTGAGGCCAAACCACGACACCAGTGTTTGGACAATGATGCTCCTTACCCACAGCCCCTCTTTGCATCTGTGTCAGGAGTGTGTGTGCAAGAGATCTGCAGGAATTCCCATGGGGCCATGTCTTGGGAGGGCTGCCATGCTGTGTGTAGTATTGTGGCTCAATTCCAGCATATATTGAGGCCTTTTTACAGTACTCATGAAATTTCAGGATGCTGCTTACATCACCTCTGCTTACTGTGTTTGTTTCTGTGTGCTGTGAAAATATTATTATTGTTATTATTATTATTATTGTTAGGCACTGGAGATGTGAGTCAGAAGAAAAAGCCTCCTGGGTGCTGTGCTTTGTACCAGCTATACTGAAAAATGCTGTTTACCATCAAGAGCCTGCAGCCCACCTCTGCCCATGTGGAGCACTCTGCTCCCTGGCCTTGTCCTGATTGCAGTGTAGCCATAAAATGTCATTTTATACCCTTAAGATAGCTACATTTCAGAGGTGAAATTGCTTCTTTTTCACTACATAAACTCAGAAAGTTAGGGATATAAGAAAAAGCATAACAACAACAAAAAGTCAGAGTCTTTCCCATATTCAATTACATGGCAATTTTAAAGTTGCTGTCTTGAGTCCTATGAGGCATAGCAATCTGGCCCAGAGAAGGATTATTTCTGGCCTTGGAGGGTATGGACATATGTGCAGACATACAAGGCCTTAATCTAATCAGGGATTCAGGACTGTACTTTGTTCTTTTTCAGGCCCTAGGCCAGTTTTATAACTGAGTAAAAGAGGTAAATATTTCCTTCATTTTTGCTTTTGTTTCTGGCAGGCTGCTTAGGGAATACAGCAGTTGTTTGAAGATGGGTCCAGCGGTTTGCAATGCTGGTAAAATTTTGTTGTGGTGAAAATGGAGTGTGAGGAGGGGGTGGGGAGTGGGGGTAGTGTTTCTGGGAAGTGTAGTTTTCCACAGGGCTGAATTGCTGGCTGGGTATCTGCACTTTGGTACCAGAGCTGATGCACTGCGGGTGACTAACACACCCCTTGCACACACATACAGGCACAGATGCACAAATGGGTACAGAGCACAGGAGAGACCATGCCATGGTGAATGTATACACCTCAAGGGCTTTTAAAGCATTGAGTAATGACCAGCTGATAGGGTAATTGTGCAGCCTAATCCTGAAACTAAAACCTTGAGCAGACTTGCCATGACAGCAAAAAGTATCTCTGCTTGCTTTGTCATCTTTTTTCTCATTATAGTCTTTGGGCTGGTTACAGATTTGGCTATAAAATATGAAAATTTGCTTAGGAATTGTAATTTACAGCTGCTCTTTTCAAGGATTCACTGTTGTTGGAAAGAGATGGAAGCTGAGTGCATGGAAGGTACACCTCATGGTGACAGACGCATTTAGAATTATCGACTTGAAGTATTTCATACAGTGTACCCTGTCAGGTACACCACAAGTCCTGGTTTTCTAGGGATTTCTTTGATTTGATTTAACAGCCCATTACCCCTTTGGATTATATGTTGACAATGCGTGACAATTTATTACGTGCTCTCCCTTCTCTGAAGTTTTTGTTTTTCACAGTTTGAGCAAAAGGAGTTTTGAATAACTCCAGGTAGGACCTCAGTGCAGGCTGAAATATTGTTCTCTGGAGTTTCCTCAGAGGCCAGTGGCCTATACTGGAGTTTTCACGCTGGACAGCCAGTGTTCTAACTCTACTTGGCACTAACAATTCAGAATAAAAGGTGCTGGGGATGGAGTTGGATAGGGAAGGACAGCCTTGGTCAGAAGTTCCAGGTTTCAGAGATGGAAAGAGTTTTTTCCTACAAACCAGAAAAATTAAGCAAGGAGCGATTCCTGTGAGGTGCTCAGCATGTTGGCCATGATCCAGTAAAGCACTTAATATTAAGCATGGTCTGGGGAGTGCCGTTGGGAGCAGCCTGAGCACTAAGTACCCAGCAGGATCAAGCTCCAAATGGAGACCAGACATAAGCCAGATGGCATTATGTTATCTTTGCCATATTAATAAGCGCTTTGGTTTGCATTTTAATACCTCCCTATCTCTTTTTTCCCCTTTCTTGCACTGCATTTTCTGTAAAACAATCCATATGTGCACTGGGAGAGGAGGGCAATGTACTGAAATAGCCTTATCACCTTTTCACAAGCATGGAGCTAAAACAACAGCTGCTTGTTTTTAGCACAGATCTGACTTTCTCAGCAGTGCTTGGACAAGCAGCATCAAGAGTTTGGAGCTGCTGAAGGAAGGAAAATTTTGACTGTCTTCTAATGAGCTACCTAAATGTGTGTGGTGAGTGTGATGTTGTGTTGGAGAGTATTAATGCGTGCATCAGAGGTTATGATGATGTTTTGGTGGGGGAATGAACGGGAACAGGTAGGATGGTTGAGCAGGATCAACAGGAGATGGCTCTCTGCCTCTTCATAAGCTAGATTCAAACTGAACTGAAGTGAGATGGCTGCCATATAGAGCTCAGTACTCACGCATCCACTGAGGTCACCTGCCAGAAGCCAGTGGGAAGAAAATAAAACCCTAGTTGCCGCTTTGTTTTTTTAAACAAGCTCCCAGCTTTCCACTTCTTCCTTTCCAGCGCAGTTACAACTATCTCCAGAACTTCCTCAGACCTATGACTTGTGCAGACGCCAGCTTTTACATGGATGTTTTTGAAGCTGAGCGCTGCCTGACTGGAAGCCGTCCTCACTGGAGCTGCTTTCCTGCTAGGGAGGGCACTGCGAGCAGCCAAGGTGGGATGCATGCCTCTGCCTCTGCACTGCTGGCACTGCTGACTCTCCAGACAGGCTGTGGTCGTCACTTCTGCTGGAGCTGTGCATGCGTGTGGGTTGTGCAGTGAGACTTCAGAGGAAATCTCTGTGATCATTTTAGCATTCGAGCAACTGGAAAAGGAGCTAAGAGAGGCGCCAGACCTTTGCTTTCATGACTGCATTAATCTTCTACTGGCCTTGGAGAGAAATTTTAGATTAATTTAGCACATGTTCTCAAAGAGCTTTCCTTCTCAAAGTTATTTTTGCTGTGGATCCTGCACTGATGAATGATAAAGCCAGTGAAATGGCCAATATAAATCAAACTTTGCTCAATAATCATTTTAGTGAGTATGCCTGTTACTGTGTCGTTATTTAAGAAGCTGACAGTTGACTACCATGGCCCAGAACTTTTGAGACACATGGATTAAATTTTTTTTTTTTTTTTCCCTATCATAGAAAGGTGTGGTAGGGACTGGAGGAAACAGTAGTGCTCCTTTTTCTCATATCTGTGTATCACCCAAGAAATCTTTTTTCTTGGGTGTAGTTATGGAGTTCTTTTGGTCCAGGGGAAAAAGTTTCAGATGTATATAATTTTAAGAATATATAATGTTAATGTTGTATATAAGGAACACAATGACAAATAATGCTGTTGCTACTGCTGGAAAAGTTTGTGGTTGGCAACCAAACTATATTTATCATGTGAAAGTTTAGTCCATGGCAAATGTGGTGTTAAATATGGAGTTATTCTAGCATGAAATACGTAAAAGCCTAGTGAAGTTGCTTTTTATTTGCCCTGTGTTAAGTGCAGGTGCCTGGACAGTTACAAAAGCTCACATTGCAAGTGGTGGCTTGTTAAGTCATCACAACTTGCTTGTGTTTCTGAGTCGTAATAGATAAAGAGGGCATGAAATTAGTTTGGATATAGTTGACTACTAGACAGCAGCTATGGTCTTGGTGAGAATTTTACAATAACTTTGATCAAACAAGGAACAAACTGAAACTAAGCCATTTTCTATTTGTGATTGACCTATTCCTCTAAAGTTTCCTCCAGAAAATGCTCAAATAGATGCAGTTGTCACAGCTTCAGGAAGTACACAAGTCTGTGGGCAGATATTTTGTTTGGTTGTACTACATTTTCTATCCATATGTTGCCCATAAGCAGAGATACAGTTCTGAAAAATCGACAGGGAAAACTTCCTTATCTCACTGTAACCACTCTGAGTCAATGATCTGAGCTGTGAGGTGAGTCAGGAGGGCCCCAGAATATCCTCCAGCACACAGAAAAGAATTACAGAGTGGTTTGGGTTGGAAGGGACTTTTAGAGGTCATCTACTCCAACCCTCTGCAATGAGTGGAGACTTCTTCAATTAGATCAGGTTGCTCAGACCCTTGTCCAACCCGACCTTGAATGTTTCCAGGGATGGGGCATTTACCATCTTTCTGGGTGACTTGTATCAGTGTTTCACCACTTTCATTGTAAAAATATTCTTACTTATACCTAGTCTAAATCTACTCTCCTTTAGTTCAAAACCACTGCCCCTTGTCCTATTGGAAAAGGCCCTGCTAAAAAGTTTGTCCCCATCTTTCCTTTAAGTATTGGAAGGCTGCAACAAGGCATCCCTGAAGACGAACAACTGCAACAGTCAATCCTACAGTCAAGCTTAGAAGTTGCCTGAGTCTGTCCTTCATGAACAACTGGACAGCACAATTCCCCCAGAGTGTCCATCTGTGACAAAAGTAGAATTCAACCATTTTATATAGAGTATTTCTATATGAAACAGAATATGAATAATAATGTATGAATCAGGCCCAGCAAACACTGCAGGAAACACATGGCAAGTGCTAATAAGAATACATTTGTGACAAAGTTTGTGTCCAATGAAAATTAGACAACTGATGTGCAACAAAAAGCACCCACACAGTTACTTTTGTTATTAATCTTCTCATTAGGGTTAAAATCAGCCCATCCACTGAAAGGTGTTCAAAGTGCTTAGAGCAAATCAGAAAACTTTCTATCAGACAATGGAAGTGCATAGGTCAAGAATTTCCTCTTAAGATATTATCTGGTTGGTTTCTTCATGCAAAGTAAACTAATTTCATTTTTGTTAGGAAAGCATTGGATCATAGCATGATATCACAGTTAACGAAGAAGCTACCTTCTTATCGTAATTTCCAGGGAAGCAGGACTTTCCTATTTATGTATTATATAGGATTATAGTCAGAACTCAAATACAGTGTAATACATAACTTGACCTCAGACACTTCAAGGGTTACATGGAAGAAACATAGACTTGACCTTTCAAAAAAGTTCTCCCATCATCTGGTACGAACATGTATTTCCTTGTACTGATGCCTGCTGACATCAGTGTGTTTCAGTTACTTGTTTAGACTTCTGAGTTACTATTTTGGTTTCAACAATCAGTATTTAATATTCTAGTCACAAACTTTCATTTCCACATAATCCAATTACAGAACTTTTCAGCAGCTTTGATTTCAACAAATGCATGATTAAATCAGTAATTTAAATAAATTGCCACATCAAAACTAAATACTGAAGCCAAGATTCATTTAAAATAAGCTTCAACTAAAGAATTTTGCATGATTTTTCATCTATGTTTATCGTGGTTTTGGTCTATCCTTCAGTTTACTACTTAGCAACATAAGATTGTATCTGCTCAGCAAGGTCTTCTTCAATACTGTCAAAAATTTTCAAAGACTGACTAGCCAAGTTTGTTTCTTGACAAGATAAATGTAAAAATCCCATCCTCATCTGTGTAGTAAAAGCTTTCACAAGAAAGCATGGTTGTCTTAAAAGCAGATTTTAGTTATTTTCTTCTTTACTTATGTACTTTCTATTTCATTAACTAATTGCCACTATCTCCTTAAATTTTTGGCTTTGTCTCAAGTTCCTTCAGATTCTTTCAATGATTGGAAGATTCGTTTGTTAGATTTGTGATTGAGTGCCATATTATTCTATTTTATGTTTACATAAGCTACACATTCTGAACATACAGATAGAATGATATGAATCTCCACCAGCCTTCTTATTTTAGGCACCTAAAATTATTTCCACATTCATTTAAAGTTATGTCTATGATCAAAATCAGTTCAGTGATTCATCCCTAGAAGGCACGACTTCAGCTGCAAAGACCAACATATCTTTCCCATTCTCAAAATCATGATTGCAAAACCAAAAAAGACCAACTCATCAAAATTCAAAAGTAATATTAAAAGCATAGAGAATATCACAGATAGAGAAAGTAAAATCCCACAACCAGATACTTACAGGATTTCTTAAAATCTAGCCACTTCTTTCCAGCTGCTGGCCAGAAGATAGCTGGGCATGAGGCAGAGACAAACAGTACATCCTTTTTTACCTGTCCAGACAGCTATTTGAAGTCTGCTGACGAGCAAACTTCTGAGCAGTTACACAATAACAAAATAAAACCAAGGAACACATACGTGATTTTGTGTCAGCTCTTTTGCTTTCTGCAAAGCAATTCCCATGAAGATTGCCATGTGGAATATTTTTTTGCTGCTAGTATAGCTCACTTTGAGTTTTTATAGCTGCTTGGAGATCTACATCATCGTATTTGATTTCAGCTAATCAAGCATAGAAATGAACAGGAATGCAGACACACAGCACTGTAAAAAACACAGAAGGAAGTTTTTTCAAACAAAATCCCTCTATTAGGCAGTGGTTCCAGTGATGCAATCAGAATAGGAAGGAAAGTCTGTGTTGCTTCATTGTTTTGTTTGGATTTTGGGGTCCAGTGCTAACTTGTGATAATATTTCCATCTGTAAGTATATTTCTCTGAGGGCAATCCAAAAAAGTGACTATGATGAATTTAATAGGAAAAATATCCCATTGAGCTTGCTAAGTTTTTCCATCATGGGTGACTGTTACAGAATTGCCCCACTCGATTATCTTTCCTGTGTAGTTCAGTAGATTTTGGCAAGGTTTACTGCTTTTTATCAAAGTCTAATAAATGCACAAAGTGGATTCAATAGAAATGTAATTACAGAAAAATTCAATAACTGATTTATCCCTGAGAGGAATTTAAGAATTTTTTAATAAGAGAACAGAGTGAATAGCATAAATTACCGAAAAGAATCACTGCAATGTGCATCAAAGATACAGAATTTGTTGTGGAGTCATCGAGATCTTTAGAGACAAACTCAAAGCCTAGTGCCACCAAAAGGAGTTTCGGATATGACCTTAAATGCTGTAAGATGTCAATTACATTCATAATGCAAAGATTCAACTCTCTATAACCTCCACAGTTCAACAGTTAAAACAAACAAGTCCTCTCTACAGACATGACTTAGCCGATTGGCCCATCACAACGCGTAATTCTAGACAGGATTTTCCAGGTGGCATGTACAGACAACTGTGTCATCTCTGGCTTTTGGTAGCATTGTTTAAATGTGAGAAAGGCCAGTGATGGTAGAAAAGTTAGCTTAAGCAACTAGGGCTTTTCCTTACATCTCTCAAACATAAAATGCACAGTAGCAGTTTTGAAAAAAAAAGTGAGCGAATTCTTTTCATCAGATGTAAAATTAATCTTGAAGATTAGGAATTTTGTAAGAATATGTCACTCCTCTCAATATAGGTAAGTGTGTATTGTTCATTGTTTATCCCTGAGACCTACTCATTGCTTTCAATGTTAAATTTTGTATGCTGTAACTATTACAGGGTATTTTATGTGTTGTCACAAATGATGGAAAGTGGTATTAGTTAAGATTTTCACTAAATATAGGTTGCAGAAAAACACAGAAAAATTAATACAGAGTTTATTATCTTCAGCTGTACTGATTGTTTAAGTATATCGACATCCATGAATGTTGTAAGACCTTGGGGAGAGGCCAAGGCCATAAATGTGCATCTTCTGTAAAGATATCAGAAAAACTCTTCTCACTGTCTACTATTTTCCCGGCTGTTTCTGTTACCTGATGTAAACTGCTTTACTTAATTTCAAAGATGAATCCAATACTAAGTTTGAATTTATTTGAAGACTTCAAAGACTGTCTATCAAATGTTATTGCTGCTTCCATGTCCAGTGAATTCATGGGATGTGGCTATCTGCAGGCTTTATGCATATCATAGGCAGATGCGTATCATTTCTGTATTTGGTTCATTTCTATTGTTGCACATCCAGAGGTCCCCTTTGGTTTGGATGAAATATAAAATCTGTCCTAGTGATGGAAACTCATCACCAATAATCTCAAAGGAGGTAACTTAATCTAGCTGTCCGCTCGACTGATATAATTAGGAATGCACTTTGTCAGCCTTTGAGGGTTTAACTACAGCTGGCTGGGTTCAAGGCAGTCTCAGAAACCAATCTGTTCTTAGTAACACCATCTCCTTCACAGAATTACAGACATACTTTCAGCAGATATAACCAGCTAACTGCTGAATGATGATTTTCCACCCACTTATGCAGTGGTCAATGTCTTTTTCAGTTTAACTGAAGTCCTGGATCAATGCCATGAAATGATTCAGAAACCAAAGGCTCAACTGACAGCTCAAGAATAAAGGTTATGAACCTTATTTGCAGTGTTTGAATGTGTCTCAATTCAGCCGCTGAACATTATCATATTTCCGATCCAGCTGATGAGATTTAATTTGAGAAGAGATTCTAATGGATATTGAGATGCTGACTGGCCTATTTACTGTTTAATAAATAAAAGATATTTTAGGCTGTATTCTTTAGGAAATCAGAACTTGAGTCTTCACATGGATTAGCTAAAACTGGGGGAATATATCTAACCAAATAAAAATTTTAAATCTTCTTTAAATTTATTCATCCAGACTAGTTGTGGATCCCTGCTGTACCTTGACTACTCTGCTGGAGTTTGCAGGGATTCAGATGATTTAAAACCTTCATAGGGTTGTCAATAAGCTTTTCTAACTGAATATTGCAAGCACTACTCCTTTTCATGTGCTTCACTTTCCTATGTATCTGATGTACATGAATGCAGCACATAGTCTCCTATGTTCAAGTAAGTTGGATAAAGTCTCCCTTCCAGCCTGCAAAGTATTTGAGAAAAATGCAGTATAGCTTTCCACCTATTTACTTTAAACATCTAGTCTGAAAATGTCCAGCCTAACCTATTAATCAGTAGAGTGGCCTGTTCAGAAGAAAACACACTCTTTTTTTTTTTTTTTTCTTTTCTTATCAGTCCTGAAACTTTAGTCTAAACACTTTGAATTCCAGCCTTCAAGGTTACACCTACAGCCATGTCAGTGGGCTGGGCACAGGCTTCCCCGGGCCAGAAGCCCTGTAGCTGCCGGAGTGTGACCATAGATTTTTTACTTTGCTGTTAAACCCTATGGTGTCCAACTGATTTATTTTTTATTTATTTTATTTTTTCATTTCTTTATTTGGTTCCTTTTTGCCCGTAATATAGATTTTCAGTAGATGTCAGAATACAGGCATCACAACTGGGCCTTAAATACTGAGCATACATAAATTTCAGTATTCTGTGTGTGACAGCAGAAAGCAAAGGATTGTGACTTAAATAAAACAGCAGTATATCTCCTTCTTGCTTTAATAAGTCATAGGAGAAGATTAACTCTGAAAAGTACATCTTACTGTATATTTTAGAATTCTTGATAGCAGTCTTAATTATAAGCATCTTTATTACCCGCATGAGTATCATACCCCATGTTAGAATCTGGAAAGTGAAAATGAGCCTCCAAGGACATCCTATGACAATAAATGCCCTGTACAAATGGGCGATTACTTATAGCTACAGTGACTCATTACTGCATGGAACATAATGTAATCAACTGCAGATTTACTTGTGTCCAGTGTAGACTGGGGCAGGCTGGTTTGGTTTGCATGGTCTTATGTGCTGGTGAGTGTAGCACAGTTAACTTCAGGCTTGGCATAGCTAAGTCTTATAAAAAAGATTCAGTAGTTAAAAAAAGCCATAAGAGCTGGAGTCCATTATGGATGAAATGCATCTTGACCACACAAAACAGCTGCAGAGTCAACATCCCTCCCAAAACTCTGTGGTGTGGTTCCTAAATACAGAACACGGAAGTCCTGTAAGTTGAAGAAAGCTTTTCAAAAATTGACATAGTAGGTTCCTTTGTTTGTTTATTTTTAATTGCCATTCTTCGTCAGAGGCAACAGATGGCTTGAAGAAATACGCTTGAAGAAGATTCCAGTTAATTTTTGACTTATGGGGTAAGTAATTATAATGTTTGCCATATACTCTGTGAATTGCCAATGACACATGGGTAGCCTTAAGCTTCAAGCTCCATCTATGGACTTGTGCATATTGTACACACACACATAAGTAAGAATAAATTTATATTTCCAGAAATCTCACATTTTCAGTAATGTCATCCTTAAATTCTCATGGTTTAATAACTTTTTTTAATTGAAAAAGAGAAGGAGGGAATGAGGGAAGAAAGCAAGCAAGCAAGGCATCATCAAAGAATTGCAGCAGATCACTGGGGATTATGGTGAAATGCATCCTCTGGAAGATGTAAGAAGGAACCTACACAGGGTGGATGCAATTGTTTCAGCAGGAGACTGAAGATCCCACATATAATATTTAAAAGATTCCTCTCCTGTTCTTGGCCAGCTGTCCCTGCTTCCTTCTGCCCACCCTCTCTCCAAAAGCAAGCACTTTCAATGTAAAATCCTGCTACAACCCAAGTACAAAGGCTTCCCTTGTCTCTGTTCACCAGGGTAAGCTTGCTGCTTCCTTTCACTTCCTTGCACATGTATGATCTGGGCACCATCTGGCCCAGAAATGGACAAGAACAGCCAAGCCTGAAAAGTGCCTTCAGAGAATGCCCCACTCCATGTTTCACCTGTAACTACAGTAAAAATATTATATTCATCTCTGCTACATTCAGTCAAATATGTATAACTTCAGTTTTAACAATATTCAAATAATGGAGAGAAATATTGACAAAGGAAACAGATCTAGTCACCATTATGTTTTACTTATCTAAGATTTCATACTGATGTCTTATTCTGCAAGAATTCTATTAAATAGGAAGCAAGCCTGTGTTGAGAAAAGAGATAGCACAATTAGATCATGCCTACTGACAACAAATCTGAATTCTGATGGCTGGATCCCATTTCCACTGAATTCAGAGGTAAAACTTCCATTACTACACCTAAGTATCCATTAGCTCTGTCCATGTGCATAAACAAGGCCCATATCCCACTTGACATTCCACTGCAGGATTTATTATTGACCTTTTATTAGACTAGAATATAAAAACGATAGAGCATTTCTTGTTAGACTGAATGCTGTGACTATCCAGCTCTTGCTCTCATACTAATGTTAACCTTAAAAAGGATCTGACATTCTCACTTTTAGATTCCCTTTTGACTGCTAGGTATGATAATCACTGAACCAGAAAATAGGCCTGGATGATATTTTGTTCTGAGATTTTATCAACCAGAGAAAGAGAAACTGATGGGGAGGAAGCTCTCTATTGCCATACATAGAGGTTGCGTAGACAAACCCAGAGTCTGGATAACTGCAGACTCTCTGCAAGGATGTAGGTAGTGAGGAATGTACTACTCAGTGAGTCAAAATCAGGCCTTGTGTAAATTTGCTATTCCCCATCGAGATCTGTCCATTAGGAAGCTAGTAAATTTCTGATTAGCTGTAGTAAAACATAAGGACTTACAGCTCTAGAGGTTCTTCCACCCCTGGTGGCAAACATGTTTAGCCCACAGATGTTTAAAACACAGTTCCCCAGCTTGTCTCTTGCTTTACTTGTCTTCCAGCTAGTAAATGATGTGTACACACCTGGACTTCTGCATTCAATATAGGTTTTCAATACATATTCCCTTCTGTCTTTCTGCATTAGTAGGGCCTTTCTATCCTCCACGAAAAGACTTATGGTCATTATTTTGCTCATTATGTACCCAGAACAACTTACAGAAAGAAATGTTATAAAAGGCTTGCATAGTCCTTGGGCAGAAATTCAATAATGACAACACTTAGTAGCAGAGATTTCTGTCTCTCCTTAGTTCAACTTTTTTCTGTCTAAACATCCGGCATAGCTCCAGCCTAAACTGGGTGATTTCACACATCTGAAAATCCCATAGGCTTACAGCAGCCGAGTATTACACATAGCATCCTAAATAAGAAAACATAATCGTCTTCAAACGAACAAGCAGATAATAGGATCCCTGCTCCAGTGTTTGTTCCACTCTCCCCAGAGATCAGAGGCTCTGGCAGTGTCTGGAAAGTTAACAGATACAGACAAGGGAAGAAGTGAATTACAAAGACAAGGAATCTCTCACAAAGGATCAGTCTCTCCCTTGTATTAATTACAAGGGGTGCCAACTCCAGCAGTTCTGCTGGCTTCTGCTAAAATAGCCCTTCAGGGTCATAGGGACTCTTTTTCAAACAACCTGTGTTTTAAATCATTTCAGCTTTTGACTTCAAAATCACCACTTAAATGCCATTCCAAAACCCATTGCCACATACATCTGATGGGACTCAGGGATCAACTATAAATGACTTCACCACAAAATGGCCTTTGGGAGATGTTTCTTTACTTGCTCCAACTCCTTTTATTTGCACACAAATAGGAGAATCAGGTCATATACCTGAGAAGGTGGTCCTTCTCCTGTCTTCCTTTGCTGTCTTTCTCCCACCCCCTTTGGAGTCCCTGGCACACACAATAGGACTTAGAAGACCTCAGTGGGTGCTGTTTCCAATGAAAAAGGAAGAAGTAGGCAGGCAAAGGGGCCAAAATCGTGGAGAGGATGCCTGACTTCAGTCACAAGTTGGGGCATGACTCTGATCACTTCTCCTGGTTTCTTTCCTGTGCTTTTGTAATGCCACCACCACAGTGGTACCTGAAGGTTGCACAGAGCATGGTCCCACCCTGAAGGTGGACGTGGTGCCTGCTAGCCTTACTCTGCTGTGTCACCTAGCCGGCTGGAGCAAAGCACTGCAGCGGCCCAGGTGGCTGCTAGTACTGCGGTTAGCCAAAACCCAGGATGTTAACTTGATTGTTTGCTGTGGATACTCTGCACTATTTCAGGATGTGATTCTATATTTGCACAGTGCTAACCAGATGCTTTTCAGATACTGTCCTAACTGGGGCTTTTGCTAGTCTTTCATAGTCGTGTGTTGCAGTTCCCACCACTGCACATTTTCCATGTATTTACACTGAATTATTTTGATCTCCTGTGTAAAAATAACATGTTATGGTTCTTGATTCCTGACTGTTTGTTATGCCAGTGCTGTCAGTGCGCCAGATGCAACTTTAGAGTGTCTGTGTAGGGCACACAGGGATCTCAGCTCCTACGTGTTTTTTGCGGGCAGCCCCAGCCCTCATGTAATCAGAGATAAGTGACTTAGTTAAAAATGAATGGGGCAGCTGGCTAAACGCTCAACCAAACAAAGTGATCAAAGGGACAGTGCCAGATGTTTTCCATCAGCTCTACATATGGAGGTACCAGGGAGAACAGCAGGAGCACCAAACTAAAAAGAAACCAGAGAAGCCAACTCTAGTTTCAACCATAACATGAGGAACTGGCTATAAATACTACATTCCTCAGTGAGGCTCCCAGAGGACATTCTGTAGGTATTTCTAAAACCTACAGGAAAAACGTGTCTACCATTGTCTGACTCATTTATACGCATCCTCCCAGTAAATATTTTATTAAGAATCATAATTCTTAACATCTATTAAAATATAGTTTAAAAAAATAATCATATTGTAGAAAGCTGCTAGAGATTATAAAAAGTGTTTTTTCTGCAAGATATACCTTTTTTCTCAACCTGTGCCAATACAGTCTTTTTCCTAGACTACTGTTTTGTGAAGTTTCTTTTACCACTTTTAGTACATTTTAGAATTTTAATTCCATAGCTTTTGAGTCCAAGTTACTGCAAGAGGCCCAAGTAATTTCAAGATTTACTGTGGAGAAAGAGCCAGATTCTTATTTTTGTCTTCTGGGGAAGTTTATGGTAGAGTAAGATAAACATTCAAAATAGTTAGGGTTGTTTATTCTGCATCACTTAGAAGACATTCTTGACATCACTTGTATACAACTGAGCAGGGGAGCTGCTCAATCAGTGCTGACAGAAATTAAACCCAGTTCACCCAGCCTTGGGACATACAGACTTTACTTCACCATGATAAAATCTGCTTCTGTTGGGATAAAATCTGAACTGCTCATGTGGCTTTTCTTGTCACCAGCCAAATTTTGGTGCATAAAGGCTCCTCCTCCACTTTTGTCCTTCCATAGACACAGTCATTATTCCAGGACACTGTACTTCATCGTGCCATGTCTCTGTAGTGTCTTTGAGGGGGATGAACATTGCAAAAGGATCTGCTGCCATGCTTGTCCAGTGTAATGGCCTTACTATTGGCCCCAAATCTGCAAGTTTTAGGCTTGGAGAGCAGGGATCCTGGAAGCTACCACTAGGTAACTCAAGGCAACATAGAAAATTCAGAAAAATTTCCTGTTGTTTTCAGTGGTTTAGTGTTGCCTGCCTGAAAGTCACCCCCTGACATTAGGAGGAGGGAGACATGCTGAACATGAAGAGACTGAAAAGGCATTTTCCTGAAGCAACTGGATATGCCAGACTTGCCCTTCACTAGGGAAAAAGCTAAGGAGGGGTCTTGGGTGAGTTGTTCAGTGGTGCTGAATTCCACTTTGTCCTTTACTTTTATGGAGCATTCCCTAGGTTTGGTAGCGTATATGCTGCTCTTTGCGTGAGTATTGATTATAGAGATGTTTATCCCATGTATAAAAAGCTTGACGTGCCCTTTAAAAGTTGCTCTAAACCCATTCTGCAGGAACAAAGCCTATCAATGGGCTTTTTCTTTCCTCTGATTCTTATCTCATGCACATATAAGCCCAAGCCACTCATTGCAGTGGAAATATCTGTGATTTGCAGTGCAGGATGAGTTCTTTGTTGGTAGATATGCTAGTGAAAAACAGGCTGAGGAACTCACTAACTCTTATACTTGAATAAAGGAAAGCTTGAGTATGACTCACTTAGGAATGCTTTGTACTCCCCTAATTGCATAATTACCTTAGAGACCTCGCTGGCCATTTGGCATAGAGGTCACGCCTGCTTCCTCTGAGCACAGGAATAACTCCTCCTAGTGTCTCCTAGCAGGATAAAAAGGAGATGAGAGGAAGATGTATGGCCGTGCCCCTGCTTTTCACTCTATGTAATCCAGGAGCAGTATTTGTGCACAACTGCGAAGTCCTCTGTTTTCTGAAGCGAGGATGGAAAAGTCGACCATCACTTAATATAAATCAGCACTTTCATCTTCGCATTAAGACAATATCTGTATTGAAAGGGATAGTGTGATATTCTAGGATGTTTGCTACTGGCACGTCTGACACCTAAATTCTAATGAACAGGATTAAAGAAAAATAATGCCACAAGCACAGGAGTCTTCCCCACTATACTCATATGCCATCAAATTAGCTTGACTGCCAAACAAAGAAAACAGAGTTTTCCCCAACGCTTTGTTCTCAAAAACGACAAAGAAAAAAAGATATGAATAATAAATGCTATCAACAATTGCAGTCATGCAAAGCAGGTGACAAGTGAAAGGTCCTGAATATTCCATGAGAAAAATAGAAGATGAAGAATTCTCCTGGACCTCTAGCAAAATCAACAGTGCAGTTTTCAGGACGTGCTCCGTGTGTAGAGCTGGTAAAGTAAGTAAGTCTGCAAGACGGAACAAAAGGAGAAAAATAGAAAAGAATGATACAGATAGTTGAGGAGGAGATATTTAAGTACAACTATCTTTAGTACCTCTGATGCTTTCTTGTTTGGGAGAATGGCTGGAATTTGTGGTTTCTCTTCTTAACCTTTTTATTAATGTTACCCAACAATAAATTTGGAAGCTAGAATTCTCCTTTGCAGATTGGTGATGGCATCTCTATGTACTTAAACATTCATCCCACCATCCCCTTCTTTACACCTCTGGATTTACCATCATTCATTGCACACTGATATGTCTTCCATTTGAAGAAGCTAGAGCCCATCTTCTCCTGTCTCCCTTAAGCCCACCAGCTGATACACCTTAACATAACATCTAAGTTACTTTATTAGTGTAAGCTTTGGTGTCCGTGGTCTTCTCAGCTGTGTAATTGGATTGGCAAGAGTGTTTAAGATTGCTCAGCTGTTTAGAGGTTCATGATGGCTACTTAAATCTTTCCTTCTTTTTTTTATCAGTGTCTTTTTAAATAGTGGGAAGTAGAGCATTTTAATGTCAACTGAGGCTGCATTAGCTTTCCCTTTCTGTGAGAAACCTCTGCTTAGAGGGTTCCCAAAGTGAAAGTGTTTGCAAGAGAAAACACTCACATCCAAGCCTGGCTCTGGTGAGTGGAGGCTGTTCTGATATAAAGGGAGCATCACTCT
Source organism: Thinocorus orbignyianus (assembly GCA_013400375.1). Lineage (NCBI taxonomy): Eukaryota > Metazoa > Chordata > Aves > Ciconiiformes > Thinocoridae > Thinocorus > Thinocorus orbignyianus. The sequence goes on from VXBW01003107.1 coordinate 364,033, forward strand.
AAAGCAAGAGGGGGAGAGAGGAAAGAAAATGAAAGATCTTTACTCCTAGGCTGAGAGAAAGCTACTCAGCAGTTTATCAAATTCAAAATTAATATCCAAGACTGATTCTCTTCTCACAGACAGATATCTGAAGTACGGACTTCATTAGACCTACATCTAACTAAACCCAACTCAATTCAGAGGAAAGTCAGGTTCTGGTTCCGAACTGCTTTTGTTATCGAATAAAAAGTAGGCAGCACCTCTGCTCTTTGCATGCTTTTTTGGGTCATTTTCCTGAAGAGTCAAGGAGTTAGTATGCCATATTATGGGTGGCTGCCCTGGGGATCAAGGAACACCAGACAGAGTCTATAATAAAGCTTCTTGCATTAGGATGGCGGCAGAGAAAACTACATAGAAAATCAGTCCAGGAAAGAGTTCTTAGAAGATGAAGTAGGGATTAAGCCAGAGCCTATTTTACCATTTGCTAAAACGCTCAGTGCATTTGCCTTCATGGATTCTGCATTCCAGAGGACTGCATGCTGGGTTAATAAAATCCCTCTCTCGAGCAGGCTTTGGAAACTCAGATAGTCACTGACTGCCCATATGGCAGAATTTGGCTATTGCTGTTAGACAGCTGCAGGAAGTTGAGGACAAGAAAAGGGAGATGGCACCAAAATCTTAGGGACACATAGACGTAGAGAGTTTGTCTCATAGCAGGAGCTTCCAAAACATGTTCCCCATCAAAATGCCAGGATAGTCTTTTGCTGTTTTCTTTCGGGAACTGCAATTTGCACTTCTGCTTTTCTTAAGTGATATGCATGTGATTTAAACCCTCATGCACCCTGAACTTAAGTTTCAAGAGCATTTTAAAACAATTAGCACAACTACAAGAAAAATAGCAAACCAACACATTTCCGTTGGTTACAGACTCAAAGGGAGATTGAGTTTAGCATTCTTCTTTAGGGAAGAAATGACATGCTCCCCAGTAGTCCAATGCCAAACCACCGCTCTCTGTTTTGAGTAGCAAATGCCATTCTTACTGTGTCTAAAAGCCCAGACTGTGTTTCTTTTCTTAAAATGAAACTGTGTATTTTGGTACTGCTCTCAAACAGCAGTTTAACAGAACAAAGGAGTTATCTTTATGAGGCAGCCAGGGAAATACACAAAGAACAGGAAGATGCAGCTAACCTAAATAATGACATTGAAAACAAAATAGCTATTGGGCTATAAATAAACAATATGAAGTAAATATAATTATTTTTATTGAGAGAAGACACGGACTTAATTCCTGCAGATAATGACATCTACTGTTTTCTCAGACTTTAGTTCTCATTTTTTTAGGCAAGCCACAGAATAAAATTTCCTATTTTCTTCAACTTTTTACAGTATGAACTTTCATACCACTTCCTTTGGAGAAAATTGCAAAACTCAGACAAGTACATTTAGGAGAAAGGTCAGATTTTCTAAAACATAAAAATTGCCCAAACTACTGATTTTTAACCATGCAAATATTTTACAGAGCAGGGAAGTGCGTTAATTAAGACAATGCTCAGTTTCCTGCAACCCAAAGGAGTTTTCTTATTTAGACTAAATCTTTCACAATGCAATCTCCCATTGTGTGTATATGGGTGTGCAAAGCATCAACTGCAATTTCACTAAAAGGCAAGAACTGCTCCTGATGAGGTGGGTGAACAGAGAAGGAATTAAATAATCCTCTAAACCAAAGCCAGAATCAACTTTCTGAATGCCAGATTCAGTAACTCCAAACTTCTCACTTTCTGTAATATAGTCTTAAACGACCTCAGCTGAAGTGCAATTCATGTGCGTTTTTTCCTGGGGATTGTCTTATTGAGGATCTTGGGCAGGAAACTGGCCTGCTCTGTTGACTTACAAGATTTAAATTAAGCACTCGCGTTTCCCCCTCCCAGTCCTGACCAGCAGCACTGGGCTGAATCGCTTCCCCAGTGGAGGCAAGAAATGTGCGAGAGCAAAGTGCTCGTGAAGTGGCCGAGCGATTGGGAAATGCTCTTGGGCTGATATACAGTCAACAATACCCGCAACCGACCCCAATGAAATGTCAGGGCATGGTACCGGTCCCCATCCCTCAGGTTTTACCTGCTGCTGGGGGAATGGCTGGGGGGGATGTCCTGCACAAAGTTCTGCTCCATGCCTGGGATCCTGGCCGGGCTGTGGGGATGGTAGGCTGTCAGGACCACGCTGCCCGAGTCCTTCATCTCCATGGTCATAGGTGCATGTCGACCCTGCTGCCGGTGACAAAAGTGACCGAGGGGGGTGCTGACAGGCCCTGGTGGGAGACCAAGCAGTTCTGTCACGAGCAGGAGTGCATGTCCTGGCTCCGTAGTAGCCTCTCGCCACCGTTTGCTGTCAGGAGAGCTGTGTAACTGAGACACGGCTCCTCTCCCTGTCAGGAAAGCTGAATTAGCATATATTCAAAAACACCGCCCACAAAACAAGCCACAGGGAAGTTACTACGTTCCTAGGAAACTAGAAACCTGAGATAATCCGTCATGGCACCAAACGACCGCCAAGAAAACTTCTGGCTTGATTTCTTTTTGTTTCTTTTTTAAGAGCCAGTTTCTTAATACTCCTCCTGCTCCTGAAATAGGCTCGACTAAGTGAAATTATTTGCCAGTTAAGCAGCAGAACGAGTGGAGAGCACTACTCAAACACAAAACGTGGTTTGGCAGAGCAGGGAGTGACATTTAAGCTGCTTACATGAGAGATTCAGAAACTGAGTAGGCTCTGCTCTGTTTAAATAATCAAGGAGCAGGAACCTTGATTTCCTACATACTAGATCATGTCTGTGGCAGGGAACTGCACTTGCTTTCTCCTGAAAACAGATTAAGCTTTTGTTTTGCCTGATATGCCTCATACATAATGAGAAACACACTGGGAAATGAGTGAATTATTTTTACAATAGTGTGTGTTCATCTGGAGCAATCCCATAAATAAATATATTCCAAGGCACTTGATATTTATTTGTTTGATATGTTTATGCTAATTAAATGTTTTTCTCTCAAAAGGAAAACAAGCAAACAAAAATATCAGAGTCCAACTCTAGAGTAACACCCAGGGAAAACTTTGCAGACAAAATGAGAAAACTCACACAGACCTTTATTTTCCTCTCTGACTTCTTCAGGACCTAGGGGTTTTTTGAAAAGAAATGTTTCTGATAAATGTTCGCTCCTGAAAATTATTGTCCTGCCCATGAAACCATGTGAAGGATGTCCCTAGTTCTACTCTGCAACCCAAAGCTCTCTGAGGGTGAGCACCTGGGTGAAACACCAGCTTCTGTGCACCTTTGTCAGAGCTGCGGGCAGCATCCCCAGTACAGGTTCTGTGAGAAATGCCTCTCAGGCTCCCCTTTCACACCCTCCTCGAGTGAAGGTGCCCTCCCTAGCGCTGCCATAGGGGCTGTCTAAATTACACTCTTGGTCTCCAGCTGGCGAAGTAGCTCAGGTTTTGAAGGACACAAAACCGATTCACCTCATCTCCACTTTCCTGCTGAGCTCCATATCCTGCCTGGAGGGGCAGGACGGTTTCAGTCAAATATGTTACTGCGACTCATGTAGGCAGTGCCCAAGTTAATTTTAAATTAACCAGCATAGGACACTGATAACAGTAGACTTGGCAGCACTTATTGCCAGACTCACCCAGGAAGCATAAATATTTGAACATGCAGAGCCTCTAGGCTTGCACTTGCTCTGCTGTTAACATGTACTGGATTAAATATTTTAAAGCCAAGTTGCACAGAATAAAATCATAGCTGCTTCCATAGCAGTGTGGAGGCCCACTGGAAGACCCCACGTAGTCATATGCTAGACACAAGGGAGAAGGCTCTAAGCTAGCTCTGGAAGTGTTGCCTACTGCCCATTGTACCTCCAGGGAGTAGCAGGGTGAATGCAATAACCAGTGAAGACCTCACTGTGCTCTGTGATTACTGGAGTATTCAGGACAGAGATAGGGTCAAAAAAATTAGGATAGATACTATTATGGATCTCATATCCCAGCTCTGTGGAGTGCTGGCTGAATGCCAGGTGGATGCCTGGCTGCTGGATGAGCCGGGAGGCTGCTGCTGAAGTAATATTTTTTCCCTTCCTATCCTGGCTTTGCATTCCCCTTCCTGGATCAGAAAGTGGGTACCCCACTTCTCTGATAAGTAGTAAATTATAAATATAAATTTATATTTGGAACAAATACAAATAGATATCTTGATAATTAATAACTTAAAATACACATATAAAACTGAGAGCTAAAAATTTATAAAAATAAGTTATAAAATATCTGCTGACACTCTTTAAAGGAGTCCTCCACAATTTATTTCAAGATGCTAAGCATGTGAAAAAATACATATTGTGGAAGGCACCAAACACCATCAGAAAATTGGTGTCCTTTAGGAGAACAGACTGCAGGCAAACTATTGCCTGCAACTCCAGGGAAGTCTTTTTTTTTTTCTCCTCCTCCTGGCATCATATCACTGGGCTTTCTCCAGTACCTTCAGATAACAAAATAATGGTTATGAGCTCTAGGCTGTGTGTGGATAAAGCCCACAGCTGAAATACCATGAACTCTTAGTATTATTTTTATTTCCTCTCTTCCCATAGTAAAAAAATAATAATCAAGCACCAGTATGACTTAGAAAAGAATACAGTTACCCTTTCAATAGTAAAATGGATGTAAAGAAAAGAGGCCCACACATTAAATGGGATTTTCTCTTTAAGAAAAATAAACATGGAAGACTTTATTTGGAGATTTATAAAGTGCTGGTGCATAAACTGGAGGCTTGTATGGAAATGGCAGTCTGTTTGGCACAAGTACAAATAGATACTTTGAAAATTAATGAGCCAAAATACATATATCAAATTGAGAGCTAAAAATGTTTATATTTGTAATGGCTCTTGGGGTTAGACATCTGCATATTAGTGAAAACTAAAAATGATGCTAAAACAGCTAGAGATACAAATCAGCCATTAAACACAGTTTTAACTGGGCTAGTAGTACAACCATAGGAAAAATGTACAGGGCAATGTAAGCCAGATTCTGCCTTCAGTTCTCTCTGTGCAACTCCATTAGTTAAGGGAAAATTTATTCTCCTGGTTTCTAAAGAAAGAAGTATGAAAATATTTTAATCCAATACACTTGTGTTTCTATGGGATCCCCTTCAATACTAGATTGTGGAGTACTCAGGACTGTGACACGTCCAATTGGTTTTTAGGTAGTTAATAGCTCCATAGACCTTTCAAATACACTGGAGATGCCAGTTTGGTCAGAAAAAACATTATGATTAATGTTTTTGGAGACAATCAGTTAGGTAAAGTTACAGCAAGAGAAGGATCTGTGGGAAGTCTCTAGCCAGTGAACCCGTAAGCAACTCCCTTGGTTCGGTAGACATGGACCTTGTGTTTTTGAATGTTACATTGCTCTTGTGCCAAAGGGAGTGCTTTGTACTTTCACGAATTTGGCACAATAGTTGTGTATGTATGGATCAGTGTTTCCAGACTTTGAGAACAAGGAATGAAAACCCTTTATTTACCTATTGTTTCAGAAACCTAAGTCCCTGGCTATATAGATTCATAGAATGGTTTGAGTTGGAAAGGACCTTAAAGATCATCTAGTTCCAACCTCCTGCCATGGACAAGAATGCCTTCCAGTAGACAAGGTTGCTCAAAGACCCATCCAACCTTGAACATCTCCAGAGATGGGGCATCCACAACTTCCCCGGGCAAACTGTTCCATGTCTCACCACCCTCACAGTAAAAAATTTCTTCCTAATATCTATTCTAAATTTACCCACTTTACCCTTCATTTTAAATCTGTTATTCCTTGTCCTGTCACTACACTCCCTGGTAAATAGCCCCCTTTAAATATTGGAAGGCTGCTACGAGGTGTTCCAGGAGGCTTCTCTTCTTCAGGTTGAACAACATTAACTCTCTCAGCCTGTCCTCATATGAGAGGTTCTCCAGTGCTCCAGCTCTTCATAGCTGTCCTCTGGACTCACTCTAACAGGTCCATGTCCTTCTTAAGTTGAAGGTCCCAGAGACAGACACAGTACGGGGAATCTCACGGGAATGCAGTAGAGGGGCAAAATCGCTTCCCTTGACCTGTTGACCAAATTTCTTTTGATGCAGCCTTCTTCTGCGCTGCAGGCTCACATTGTTGGCTCATGTTGAGCATGTCACCAAACAGCTTCATCAACTCCTTCTCCTCAGGGTTGCTCTTAATCCATTCTCCTCTCAGCCCATTTTTGGTTTTGGGGTTGCCCCAACCCAGGTGCAGGACCTTGCACTTGGCTAGCTGAATGTCATGAGATTTCCATGGGTCCACCTTTCAAGCCTGTCAAGGTCCCTCTGGATGGCATCTCTTCCCTCCAGTGTGTTGATCACACTACACAGCTTGGTGTCATCAGTAAACTTGCTGAGGCTGCACTCAATCCCACTGTCCATGTTGCCATCAAAGATGTTGTGTGATAAAGCCTTCAGCTCTTCTCCTGAAGAATATCTGTAACAGCCATATACAAGAAGTATAAACAGCAGAAAATCAGTAATTAATGTTTACTGAGATGAAAAAGAAACTTTCATTGTTGCTAATAATACTTACATAATATTAATTAGCAATCATTGTGGTAGTAACATGCTGGACAACCTTTGTATGGCCAATTTAACATCTGTTGCTTAGAAAAGGAACTAATACATTTTTCTCATAGATTTTAAACAGCCTTTTCTGGTTAAGTTCAACAGGCGCTGTCACTGAGAGGAATGGGATTTGTCAGCTAGAGGTTCTTGTCCCAAAATGGTGGGGCTATGCACTATTTTATCATAAGAGTAGACCCACAGAGCCCTGGAAAATAAAAAATTCGCCTTTGAACTACAAATCACACAAAAATCTCTGGATATTGAATTTCATTGCTCGTTTCCAGCTTAAATTAGCCAGGACAAAGTTGGACAGAATTGACAAAACTTTGAAGTTAATTTTGGATCAGTTTAATGTGAACTTGGGTTAGATTAAGTTTTAAAAGGAAGCTGTGTAAAACACAGCATTTTTCACTGATTAAATCAAAGGAAATACAGTGGAGCAACACATAGAAAAATGTCATCCTAATACTGTGTCTAAATTTTCTCATCCCTCTTGTTCTGGCAGAAATATGCAATAAATTTTGTATCTCTCTGTGTGAAAGAAACCAAAACTAGAACCACTGCATTTCTTCATGCTTTTGGGAAAAAAAAAAGAAAAAAGGTATCTCTTACTTGTCATTAATCTGCCATTTGGATGGAAAGATGCTTGAGGGGTGGAGCAGAAGGACTCACCACAGTAAAGAGTAAAGAGTTGGTGTGGGCAAAAATCACCTGGACACTGAAAACAAGGAATGCCACAAAACTGCATGAAAGTCAATGACAGTGGTGTGTGAGTCTCCCCCTGTTCAGTACCAATGCCTTCTGCAAAAAAAGCCTCTGAGAAAGGGCTGACTTTTGTGTATGGAAAATTTTCATTGTGGCTTGAGGTCCATTTCCTTCAAAAGAATTTTATACATCATGAAGGATGGTTTCTAATGCTTGATTGAGCCTCTGTCCTTTCTATTCCTGTGGTGCCGGAAGGATTACAGTCTTTTTGACTTTTCCACTATAAAGGTGAGGTGTTTGTAGGCCTCTGTGTGGGAAGCTGGGAGTGTGAGTGAATTTGTAGCATAAAAACACACCCACTGCTTTTAGAACACTGACAAATCCACAAACAACTCCCTCCCCTAAATTAGAGGAAAAATCTTTGTTATTCTTCTTGCTTCATCCTTTCAAACTGAGATTAAATACAGCATCGAGAAAACTGTTGTTTGTCCTTTTCAAACAGGGTAAGTATCAGGGCTATTTAGGCAAAGAGAATAGAAAGCAGGTATTTTGGCAAGTGGTGGTTCAAAGGCTTTCAATTAGAGTATGAAACAAAACATTCATCTTTGTTAAATATAACTTCGAACAGTTCAGTTCCAGGCCCAATTTAAACACACATCATACTTTGGTGAACTTTAACATGGTCATATTTTATTGAGTGATTTACTGTGGATTCTTTCATCTTAAAAAAGGACACAAAAGTGCAGAAAAAAAATTTCCAGGCAACTTTGTGTAGTTGCTTACATAGCAATGACCCTCATTTATTTTCTGGGACTTCAAAAGTTGGTTCTCCTTATCCCAGATTAGATTACTCATATATTATTCCCATATTAATTATGTACAGAAAAGGAAACTTCCTTAATCTGTCTGCCACAATAGGGTTTTCTGGAGGTTTACTTTAAGAAAAAGCTGATATCCTTTCATTCATCTATTAGGTTCATGCTTCTCCATGGTACGTTGATCTAACCATTTCAGCTGGGACAGCTGACATCTACAGCTGAATATTGTGTTCTGGTTTTTAATTCTGAGACAGGAAGTTAACATTATGTGAAGGTGTAGTAATTTGGCCATGTTAGGAAAAGTAACATTAGGAGAGGCTGGGTGTTTCTCTGAAATGTTTTTGTACGGGCAAGCTGAAAATGGGAATCAGTCTCTGCAGCATGGAAGGGGAAAGACAGCATGGTCAGGAATAGACAGCAACAAGTATTTTCAGTAGGTGTGTATCCATCCTGATGCCTCTCAAACAGCAGAATTGAGTTGACAAGTTTGTTATAATTTTAAATCCTAATTCTAAAGTCTCTATAGTTTATGAACAGTAGGAAGAGAATGCTCTCAAATTAGAAATAAAACAGTTTGAATATGCCTGAACAATTTAATACACAGCAGAAGAGTATTGGAATGTACAGTTATTAATGGCCATTTGAATTCTGAAATCATATTACCAAAGGTATGCATTTACTTTACATCATTGTTAAATTAAACGTATCTGTGGGAAAGGCATGTTTGATTAATCCCTGTATGGACGCTCTGTGTTTTAGGAACAGAGATACAGAACTGACTTTTCCAGGAAGATGCAGGATGTCTGTGGCATAACCGCAGAGGGAGCCTAAGTTGTCTGACTCACAGTCCTCTGCCCTAGTAGCATGTGAGGATGTAGTTTAATTAATCAACTGTTTGGAAAATACTTTTGTAAAGGAACGGGTAAAAAGATAACATTTAATCAGCCAGAAAAAGAGAACCACAACAGGAGAGATGGAGAAGACACCATGTGAGCCACAGAAATGAGACATCTTCCCTCAAGTGTGTAGTTAACAATTTATTCTCTGCAGAGGGCATGTGCTAATTTTGCTGGGATGTCTAGGGAGACTGGAGGGTGTTCCACCTATTAGTTATTAAATCATCCAGATTAGTCTGAGGTGGAATCACATAAGTGAACATAACTTTGCTAAGCACATTAACAGTAAAATTTCTGGGCTAGTTTTATGGGACAGTATTGAACACCATGAGTTTAAATATGTTTTAGAAGCACTAGAAATAAATTTTGCCACTGCCCCAAGTGGGTGATTGCCTCACCATGGTGTGCTAAATGAACAATGATAATCAGAGGGTGACAGAAGGGAATTTTGCAATATAAAGCATTCGGGAATTTCTGGCTTGGGAGATTGCAAAGAACACTTCCAACTTTTTGCTTAACAAAGTCAAGCATGAGCCTTTCCCTCTGTAATAATGGCACCAGGAACTTTGTTTCACAGTTGAAAGATATATCGGAGTTTGAGGACATGGTATATTTTTCATAGAAAAATAAGGATTCCCAGGGTTATTGTGCCAATTTTGTTACTGTAAATTGCTAGCCTTCTCAACAAAACAGGAAAACAAATTGTAGTTATCCCAAAGGCATTTCTGTTAGAGGAAAAAAAAAGCATGTTATTATTTATTTGTTTCATTTGGATTTTGGTTTTATTCACATGTAATTTATTGGTGGCCTCAATAGGCTACAATCCATGGTATGCAACCCTATTAAAACAAAACAAAGTCCCACCAGGGATGAAATGGATCCATTTTCTCCAGATTAATTTAGTAGATGAATGTTCTGCACAATGAGGAAGCCAAGACTGCAGATGACTTGTTTCTGGTTTGGAACTTCAGGGAGCAGATGGGAAGGCGGCAACATTAATATACCTTAATGGATCTACAGGACTAACTTTATTAATTGGTTTCAGTTGAGGTTTTTTTGTGTTTTTTTTTTTATTATTTTTTTTATTTTATTTTTTTAATATTTTTTTTTTTTGTAGGGACTGTGCCTTGCTGAATCACCTCAGAGTCTTTTCAGACACCAGACACTTTTTACTTCATTTCTCTACTGTGCTTTTCCCTCACTTTTGATCCCACCTTTGTTGTCATGCTTGATTATAGGTCTGAGTCTCAAAAAAATGCATGGACAGTCTCTAGCTGTTTTTGCACAGTGACTGTCATACATGAAAATGCTTGAAGGACTGAAGGGAATAGGCAGGAGTGTGCCCTCTTGGTCACTGCTCCAGTGTCTGTGGATACTGAGCAGTACAATGAGGAGAGCCTGCTGAGAGTGGCTCTGCTCAGAAGCTCTTGTTCACCAGCATCTCCTATAGTCACTGCTGGAGACAGACGATGGGGCTAGATGGACCACAGAACTGACCTCATAGGGCATTTCTTATTGTCCTTTGTTCTCAGAATGAATTTTTCTTGATTACGGTAGAATAGGTCAGGCACAAAACTAGGTAGAATACAGATTATCCATATACGATAAGGTTTTGTTTTCAGTATAATTTTGGCACCCAAAGAGATACAGACAACAAACACAGATACTGATTATCATCATTTAATTACTTCTACTTGGCGGCACTGCAGTATAAGAAGACAAGAAAAAACAGCAGTATATTGTATATTAAAAAGCTGTTTATATCCAGTTTAAGATGGTGATTTTATGCAGTTACAACAAAACTGAGGCATGGGTCACGGTCAGAGAAATAGGAGGATAAAGTCACGAAACCCTGGAGATGAGATGCAGCTTAGAAATAAAAAAGAAAACTGATGACGGTGGTTCTGCTTGTTTTTGCTTTACCAAACTTGTCTGATCCAAGTAGGTTCCTGTTATTAAATAAAAAGATGTCATGATCTTACCCATAAGTGGAGGCAAAGCATATTCACATTTTTACCTTTGAATTTAAGTCCACCAACAATCAGTGATAAGTCCATGGAGGACCTCAAATTCAAGTTGTGGCTCTGCTTGCCATTTTGTTCAGGAAAGTATTGGATAAACATGTATCTTGGCTATGAAAACAACTTGTCTTCTAAGTTTATGAAATCTTAGATTTGCTTCTAACTTTACCAAAGAGACAGCATGAGTGTGGTTCCCTACAGAGATCAACCTTGGTCCATCAAATATGGTTTTGTAGCACTACTGAACTGCAGTGCTCTGCAGAGGACTCGGCTGCTGTCAGTCCACATGGCACACAGGAAGGCTTGGCTTACTTTTAAATGAAGCATCAAAAATCTCTGGACTGCTACTGATAGTGCTGTCACTTTGCACGTGTCTTCTGCACGTTATTTGCAACATAATTTTCTTTTATTTCTTGCAAACAGCAATTTCATTATACCTCTCTGGCTGTTCTGCTTTCTGACATTTCAGTCTGTCTTGCCTTCTACTGAGCTGGAAAACAATACCATTAAGCGAAATTTGAAAAGAAAGAGAGAAAATATCAAAGTCATAATTTATTAAGTGTAGTTCAGCATGACTCATAAGGACAAAGAACATGTGGAAAAAAGGGATTATACTGGCAGATTGGGAGTATTTTATCCTCCTCAAAGTCTCATCATTTGGTGAATGAGATACTGCAGGCCTGTTACTACACCGAAAAAACATTAGTTGTGCAATCATGCTAAGCATGCATGTCTCAGCAAAGATATAATGACAAAGATATGTGGATAAATCTGAATTACAAGCATAGGATTTTATTTAGTCATCCAAGCTTTTACTCAGCAACCAATCTGGCATGTCAAACCTGGCATTTTCTTGTATAAAATAGATAACTGAAACCCTGAGTAAGCCCCATTTTCCTGGGAAATTACTAGTATTGCAACAAACAAATAAAAAGGCTTTCACATGCAGAATGCAAAGCCATGCATTTTCCTGGGTGCTCCATTGTATCTAGTGCCCAAAGTGTGCCTCACTCTTTCTCAAAACAAGAGCTATAAATAGGCAGCACTTTGTGCCATTTTAATGCCAAGTATTACACATTCCAGCAATTTCAGTTTTTCAGCTGGTTATTTTTATTTTCCTTTGTTGTGACTGAGCAAGTGAGCTCTGGGTGACTGAAATGCCACCCACTCCTTGGAAGAAAAGTCTAGGAATAAACTCAAAGATCAGGAAAGGGCTCTGCCTAGAAATACTCCTGAAACAAGGAGGAGAGAATGCAGAAAACTAAATGAGAAGGCTGATCTGAATCCAGGGAGTATTTTGTTTGTAAACAGCAAGGAACTTTTGTCAGAAAAACCCTACCTTTTCTGCTGTTATTTTAAATCCCAGTCCCTACAGAAGAACATCACTAGACTCAGGAGGAATGAAAGACATTTTTTATGGCAAGTCAGGAAGCTGTCTGAAAAATGTTGCCTTTTTAAATTATTATTATTTTTAAATGTGGCCCCCTATTGTTTCCATACGCTAATATCTGGCACACAAGAGAGCCTGTAATTTCCTCTGAACACTGCTGGAAAACACCAGGAATGGTACAGAACATTAACATCCCTCACAAATAGTTTCACTTTGGGGGGGAACTCCTACAGCATGAAGATATGTTTACAACGCAGCACAGGGACTTCCTGACCCTATTATCCTTAGCAATGCAACACTCAAACTTGTGATCAATCGCTCTCCTGCTAGCAAAAAAATCCATATAGGCAGCCTGGACTTTGGCTGTCTGGGAATCTCACATCCTTTGGTGGCAAGTAATGGCAAGACTCTTGCAGGGACAACCATGGGCAGAGCCATCTGCTTAATCTTAGGCTCCGCATTAGTGGCAGATGTGACAGAAAGTGAGAAGAGCTGCATCATGCTGGGGCTGTTCGTTGTGAATACAACTGTGAAACTCTGTGTTTTGGGAAAAACCCAGGGTGTACACAATGCGTTTTTCTTGTAGATTTACCAGCCTAGTTTGCCCAACCTGGTGTGTGAGAGAACTTTAGAGGATAAACAGCCAGCAAATCTGACCTTGAGTTAACAACACATTGGATACCTTTACTGTTCCTCTTCCACTGATTTAGAAGTTTAATAATGAATTATGCAAAACTCTTGTTCGTGGGAAACATTGTCTATGTGGGATCATAACTATTCTGTATACTGGCAGACAGTAATCCTTGTGGTCTCGTATTGATGTCCCTGCAGCTTTATTCTGGGCTAAACTTCTCTGACCGAAATAGAATTACTCCTTATTTATACCACTACAAACAAGGTTAGCGCAAATGGCTGATCAAAGCAATGGCTCCAGCTTCCAATGGCTGGGCTATTATTGGTGCTAGGAGCCTCCACTCCATGGTTCTACACTGCTCAGGATGAAGCCCATTTGCGCAAAGATTCAATACCTGAAACTTCTGCTACAGTTTTGGCCTTTTGCTGGACCACCCTCCTAGACTCTTGGCACTCCTCCATCTCTCCATTAATTCTTCCAACCCCTAGACAAGATTGCAGATTTGTTATGTTGTTTTAGTTCATAATTTTCTCTCTAAGGTGAATTTTGTGAAGAGTGATTTTCATTAGGCAAATAGGAAGAGTCAAGCTTGGTGACCCCCAAAGAGCATCATTGTGTAAGCAAACACTACAGGCCGCTGGACATCAGGACTTAAACACAGTAAAAGGCTTGAACATGACTGCATTTCCTGTGCTGCAGCCCACACTAGTAAGGGGTGTCTATGGGTGCCAACTCTTTCTTCATAAACTGATGAAAATGGGTATTTGTGCTTGCAGCAGCTAGAAGGGCAACCATCCAAATGTTGTCTGCTGTGAAACACATACTAGGCTTTCTCTCCACCGACAGGAACTCTTGGTGCTGCAGATTCTTTGATAATTTGCCCTTTACTAAGTAATCTCAGTCCTACTGCCGAGAACTGTGTCCTCATTCGGATTGCAAAATTATTGCAGCCTACGTGCTGAAAATTAATTAGAACAAGTTAAAGAAAATAATTTCAAAAATTTCTTTGCAATTCTGAAGAATTGCCAAGACTTCTTTTTACTTTGCACCAGCCAAGAGACATGGTGTCAAGCCAATCACTCAATAAAATCCCTTTCCGTCAGAGAAGCCTGTTCACCTGACTTTGCTTCATTTGCAGAGAGGATCAAAGAGATTTCTTACTGCAAATGGTGTGCTGATTCTATTGGAAGACTGTGTAATTATGATATATATATGCCATTTTAAGTTGCAGGTAATGCCCTAAAGGACTTTATAAAATTCTGATTCACAGTTCACAGAAGGTGCAAAAATCGAGGCACAGTCCCAAAAACTGTGCTTCTGCTTATGGCTCTCTAATTGCCACAAATGATGAATTGTGTGCTGTTGCTTTCAGGTCAGATACAGGTAAGTTACTTTTTAGGATATGCCTAGAGCAGTAATAGCTGTCATATTTATGGAAAGAAAAACACAAAAGCAAAGTATGCCCTTTCACCTGGAGCATATGATCAGAAAACAGAGAAGGCAACGTAAGAAATATTCAGCACAAGGACAGGAAGAGCCTGTCCACCTCAATATGCCCAGTCTTTTCTTTGTGCCCTTGTTTATCTGAAAGTAACTTCCCTTCTTTCTTCACTTTGCTCCTCTAACTCACTCTGAACTTGTCTTTAATTTCCAGCACTTTTTCCATTAGCATTATGTAAAATCTTGGCATAAAGCAGTTGTGGTGGAAACATTTCCCAGTTTCTTCTAAGTTTTGAACTTGGGGGAAGCTCTAATCTATTTGCCTGTAGTTTTAAAGGGCAGTGCAGGCAGGGAGCGCACAGTTTTAGTCTGTTAGCTGTGCGTGCATTTCAACTTAGCTGAGTTTTAAAATTCTTGTGCCAAATTAGATTAGCCTGAAAGTAGCTCCAATAAACTTAAATTGCCACAGTTGCTTGTGGCAACCTCTTGACCAGCACAGCACAGAGCTGTCCCATCAGTCTTCCTTTTCCCGTTTAAGCATTGTCAGGACAAGGGAATATAGTAAGAAATCTCCCCTCAGCCTCCTCTTCCTCAAACTAAACAATCCCAGCTCCTTCAATCACTCTTCATAAGATTTATTCTCCAGGCCCTTCACCACCTTTGTTGCTCATCTCTGCACTCTCTCCAGCACCTTGATATCTCTCTTGTGTTGAGGAGCCCAAAACTGGACACAATACTCAAAGTGTGGCCTCACCAGAGCTGAGTACAGGGGGATAACCAGGGGGACCTTGCAGTTGGCTTTGTTGAAGCTCATACTGTATCTAATCTAAATCTACCCGCTTTCAATTTGAAAGGCAGATTGCATGAGGCGGGTAAATTTGTGATAGCTGTAAGGAACAAAGTGGATATACTCCATCAGAAACTGTATCCCTTGATTTGTAAAAGTCCTATTCAAATTACTCATACCTCAATATTTTCAGAATGTTTAAATCATGTACTTCAACTAACCTTGCCACAAGCAGTAACCTCTTTTCCTTTTAGTAATAGCTATGCATCGTTGTCTTTTGTTCTTTACTTTAGGAGACAATTTTTTTCCTACACTAGCTCTTATCCTTTGTTCTATACCTTTTATCCAGTAATCTTTGATGTGAGGCAGTGCTAACTATCTTCTGAAAACCTAATTAAATTAGAATTCTCCTTATCTGTCATGGCAGTAATATCTTCAAAGAATTCCAGCAAGATAGTTAAGGTTGAATTCTTTTGCTTCAATATAGTCCAAGTGTCTTGAGATGTTATCCCCTTAGTAGAGAGCTCTTTAAGTTTCAATAAATTCTTAAAACAGTCTTCAAAAATCATCAGATCGCCATCTGGTCCTACCTCTCACACGTAACCTTTTTGATGATTGACCTTAAATTATCTGTCTTTGTTGTTTTACACAAAGATTCCACTGTTAGTTAGTGAACTGCATATGAAAATTAAAATAAAATAAAGTCTCTGTTCAAAAATTCTTTTTCTCCTTTTACTCACTAATGCCCATGGATATCACTTTGATTAAATGAAATTCTACTGATTATGTTATCTACCTAACAGAATAAATCCTTTCCTCTTTGACTTTTAAAACTGATTCCTTGCTGAGACCTGTTTGCTTTCTATTTCTTCTATAAGGGATAGAAATGCAATAAAAAATTAAAGTTTTTAAAATTATTTTTAATCCCCTAATAATATCTTAAGTTTATCTTTTCAAAACTCCAGTCAATATGCAGATTTGATATATAAATGGATCAAAAGGATTCATATGATGTCTTAGTATTGAGAACCTTCCTATCACTTATGACTGACTAATTTTTTGCTTTAATTTTAATAAAATAATTTCTGGGTTTTGTTTCTGTTCCCTCCTCGTCCCGCCCCTCCCCGTCCTGGTTTACCAACTCTTCTTTCACTTTCATAACCAACACTTGGAATCTCCTGATCTAAAGGGCTGCCTGGGCCGACTCTATTTCTGCTGCCTGTCACCTTCCAACATGTGATAAGCTTTCAGTTCCTTTTCTATACCTTAAATAAGCTTAAGTGAACTTCTGTGCTTCCACTAGCAATGGGTTAACCAGACACCAAAGTTGATTCCAGCTGTATAAAGCAGCAAATGGAGTCTTTAGGAGAGATTTTGCTGGGGTTGTATAGGAATTTGTCCATGAGATGGGATGCGTGGGGATACATACATGCAGGAGAGGGAGATGTGAGGATCCCAGGGGACCTACTGCTTTCTTGCAGAGAGCAGATAGAGCTGAGATTGCAAATACTTCCTGTAAAAGAGCAAGGGCCACAACCTCGCTCCTGCCAAACTGTACTTTTGCAGATCGTACTACACTGTACTCTATCGTATTATACTGTACTGTAGCAAAGTGTGGCTAACAGGCACAATTTACATGCCAGTATCCAAGGGGGAGGAACCTCTCATCAGTGATCCCACTGAAGGGTTTGCAACAGCCCTGTTCTCTCCTCTGCTGTGCCAGGGCACAGCTCAGCTGGGCTAGTGATGTCCTCCATGCCCAATGGCTGCCATAGCATGAATGGCATATTGTTTCTGCTTAAGCATGACAAAACAACTTTAATCACTCTCTTTTTTAATTTCATGGTACTCTCTAATCATTTGCTTTAACTAAAAAAAGTTATGAAAAAATCGGGGGTATCTTGAACTGAAACCCCACTTTTGAGGCTAATGTCTGTTTTGCTTAAGTAGGATATCCTTTTTGGCAGGTTTACAAGCATGTGTCAGGCAAATGTTTTACAACAAAAACATTTTGCTACAATCATAGGCTGATACAACGACTGATTATCATTTAAGAGACTCTTTGTTCTGATTCCTCAGAGGTCTCCTCATGTGCTTACAGTCTGAGATTCATTTCTCTCTGAAATTGAATTCATATGTGCTGGAGAAAAAAAATAATCCATCCCCTCATTCTTCTACTATGAGGTCTTTTTCTTTCCCCCCATGACTGATTTTCATAGTCCTGTAACTGATTTTCATAGTCTGAAATTATAATTTTATAACTACGGTGAATGTAGCTCACAGAGTGCAAAAGACGTGATGCTCAGCCCCAGGAAGCAGGGAATTGCCTGGACTACCTGTAGCGCTATATGGAGACACCCGTGTCAACTTTGAAAGAGCTGCCTTTGATACAGAAAACAACCCAGCTACCGCTTCACAGAGGGGACTCCCCTCTCTCAAACCTCCTAACACAGACCTCAGGCACAGAGATTAATTAGTAGCAGCCCTCTGAGGGAGGGAAATATTATACCTCTAAGAGTTGCCTGCAGTCACAAGCTGCAGCAGAGCCAGGAGCTGAACCCAGCCTGGAGTTCCAGTCTGGTGCCTTTTAGCACTTCTCTCACATGACTATTTACATTACTGACCTTTGGAAAAAAAAACCCAGATATTCATATATGCTCATATTTGCACAAAGGGTTCTTCATTTTGAAACATCTTTAAAACCTCTGCAGTCCAAAGATCTCTGTAAAGCCCCGTGTATCTGAGGGAAAGCACATACTGAAAATCAAAATTTGAATTCTGCTTACACTTTGGTAGAGTTATGCCCAGCCTGGTAAATCCTGTTTTGCCACATTATTTCCCTTTGGCACAGAATAAAGGAATGTGGGGGTAGCTGCTGAGCAGCTTCTAGGAAAAGTAAGAGTAGCACTGTTTAGGTGGTGACAGCGGTTTTGCTCTTACAGGAATTTCAGGTGCATGGTCTTGATTGCTCTCCGCTGCAGACCCCAAGTTAACTAGCCCTGAGAGGAGACCACTTTCTCAGAAACAGATTTGCCCTAGTGGCATGAGAAACGTTTTCCAGAGCTATAAAAGCCAGGGATGCAAATCTGGTTATTCCTTACTTTTCTTGGCATTGCTATATGGGCAGTGCAATGCTTATTATCTCAATTTTTGTTTGTACTGATCTGGCTATAATCAGTAATTCAAACTTGACAGGATAAGTGCATTTCTACATTTTCAAGTATATAACATATTGTTATACCATCTTAAATATTCAGACCAACACTTTTTCACTCTTTTACTTTTTTTTCTTATTTTTCAACCAACAGCTAACTTCCCTGGGTTGAGAGATACATAGTTAGAGAGACCTATTGAGCCTTGTAAAAATAGAATAATAATTTTCAGGTTTTTGGACATCTATGTAAATTTTCTTTTTCTTTGTCCAGTTGAGTCACCACAGTTCACATAAAGAGGCTTACCAGAATAATGTCTCAGCCTTCATGATGCAGAGAATAAAGAAATCAGAATGTCTATACTTACACATTTTTTTAGTTCTTGAAATATTGAGAACCAAATTGTCAATGCTTCCTCTGCACTGGCTTCTACTAACATGGTGAAAGTTGTTCTTTATCACGTAAGACCAAAACTTAATGGTGGTCTCAGCTGCCTCAAATGATTTCAATTAAGCATGTGGTGACCAAGCTGTCTAATTACTTTATGGAAGTAAACCAATCCACTATTACTTCTTTGTCTTCTTTATGTAAATTTTTAAAATATTGAATTTACTGACCTTATTGGTTTAATCTACTGATCTAAATGCTTCTATTTGGATATTAAAGTCTGTAAAACGCTTCAACTAGATTCTACCATTAGGGTAGGTACCTGGTTCTCTGCAGAGGGCATACCATCCCCTTTCTATGAGTAAATACTACTTGTTTTAGCCTAGGTCTACTGATCCCAGCCCTAATTCACCAACCTCCAGTGCCGAAAGGATTTTGGCTTGGAGAGGGCATGATGGAGGCAATGAACAAATGTAGCGTAGCAGTCTCTCAGTTTTCAGACAGCCTTGGGGTCATTAGAAGCCACTGTAATTTAGAGGAGTATTTATGTCCTCCTGGAAAGTGAAAGTGCTGTAAAAGCAGAAGAGTGACATATAGAATGCTCAAATTAAAAATACAGATAAACAAGAAATGGAATGACTTATCTCTCCAGGTTTTCAGAGCTAACAAATCTAAAAGTGTTATTTCATGACATCAATGGGATGTGTTGCCCTTTTACACAGTCGTATAACATAAATTAAACTGGAAAGTTTGACTAAATCTGAAATTAAGGGAGAATTTTAGCTACCTGCCTCCAAAAAGCTTTCTGCACACAGCTACATTATCAGTTCATATACAACATAAATTGATAGAGGAATACGTGTAAAATAAAAATACTGTACCCCAAGGCTCCTACATTTTAATGAAGGGTATTGTAGTATGGAAAGAAAAAAAGATCTCAAGAAAGAAAGAAGCTAAAATGCACAGATGATCTCTGTGTTTGTACACACACAGAGAAATCAAAACACAGCCATAAGGTCTAATTTTAGAGACTAGTAACCTTGATCATGCTCTTTTAATACGCTTCCTATTTGGGAATTCAAAGATTCAAGGAGGGCATAACCTTGAGAGTTTTAACCAGTCCTTGAAACTGGTATTCACATTGTGTCATCTGATTTTGGAAATAGTATCATCAGACTGCACTGGTAAATAGTGGTTTTACCAGAAGGACTTTCTATGTTGTAGGTATAAAATTAGGATGTCATATAGAATCATAGAAAGGTTAGAGTTGGAAGGGTCCTTAAAGATTATAGAATTTCAAACCCCCTACCATGGGCAGGGACACCTCCCACTAGACCAGGTTGCTCAAAGCCCCATCCAGCCTGGCCTTGAACACTTCCAAGGATGGGGCATCCACAACTTCTCTGGGCAACCTTTTCCAGTGTCTCACCACCCTCACAGGAAAGAATTTATTTCTAGTACCTGGTCTATATCTCCCCTCTTTCAATTTAAAACCATTACCCCTCATCCTGTTTCTACACTCCCTGACAAAGAGTCCCTTTCCAACCCTCTGATCATCTTCATGGCCCTCTGCTGGACCCGTTCCAACAGGTCCATGTCCTTCCTGTGTTGAGGACTCTGAAGCTGGACACAGTACTCCAGGTGGGGTCTCACAAGAGCAGAGTAGAGGGACAAAATCACCTCCCTTGACCTGCTGGCCACACTTCTCTTGATCCATCCCTCGATGCAGTTGGCTTTCTGGGCTGCCAGTGCACACTGATGATTTATGTTCACCTTCTCACCCACCATCACTCCAAAGTCCTCCTCAGGGCTGCTCTCTAGCCATTCTCTGCCCAGCCTGTATTTGTGCTTGGGATTGCCATTTCCCAGGTGCAGGATTCTGTACTTGGCTTGGTTGAACTTCATGAGGTTTGCATGAGCCCACCTCTTGAGCCAGTCCAGGTCCCTCTGTATGGCATCCCTTCCCATCAGCATGTCAACTGCATCACACAGTTTGGTGCCATCAGCAAACTTGCTGAGGGTGCACTCTATCACACTGTCCTGGAAGCTGAAGCATCATCTTAAATATGTACAACACAGAGGGTTCCACAATGATGTTTCAGCTGAAAGAAATGTACTAGGAATCTAATATCACATTCCTGTGTCAAAATCATAACACAGATAAAAACAGAAGTAAAAATCCTCCATCCTCCAAATCCCCCACCAAGCTGCATCTCTTAACAAGTTCATCTCTCTGAAGAGGAACTTTCTTAGGGTTTTCTGGTAAACAAATGAGGAATTACTGAAAAAGTCCCTATATTTGAACCTTCTTTCTTTTTCTTCAGCAGAATTGAGCAGTTGAATCTCACTACATTAAAGCTTTTATACATTTTAGACCAGCTGCTGTTTTTACAAAACTGCAGAATTTGCTACTTTCAAATGTACTCTTTATTTGAAACCTTCTGATGTGACAGCTGAGTCACAGTAAGCAGACAAGGAGTGTAATTAAACAGTAACTCTTCATGTAATTTTGTTCAGCCAGAGAAACCTGTGGTATGTAAAAAGAAAAATAAATCAAGTATATGCATCTATTAAAACATAAAGCGTAAGGGAGGTCATAGTCCTCTCCTGCAGTGACACAGCAGCTCCATGGCAGCATTTGAATGGCGTCCTGCACAACCAACTTGACAATGCTAGAGGGACAATCCCCTCGTTGTAAAAACCTAACAAATGTACAGTATTTTTTTGCAGTAAGGAATAAAGCTAAAATGAGCCTTAAACCTTAACCCATTGTATACAGTGTTCTTGGTTGCTGCTGAGAATCTGTTGCTTAAGGTTTGCTTGTGATGGCATAGATGAATAATATTCCAGGATGGTGTTAAAGTTCCACAGCAAAATCGACTCCCTATCATTTTTCTACCTTATGACCACAAGTCTGTACAGTCCCTCCCACAAAACTGCTCAGTTGTATTTCAAAATCAGAACGATTCCCTACATTCCTGGTTAGCACATTCAGAGGTTAAACATAAACCAGAAACCAACACTGACTATCATTTAGCATTCCTGCATCAAATACCTTGCTGAGGCAGAAATGATAAAAGCTCAGCACGTCATTCCTGGCAGGTATGACTGATTTTTTTTTTTTTTTTTTCTGCTTCTATTAATACTCGTGTTTTACTATGGTCTCACAATTACTTTTATTCATCTATATTATTCTACTTGGTTCAGTTTTGTGAGCTATTATTTCTGATTCAGTCCTGTGTCATGTACCAAAAAAAGTGCTGCAGGAGTTAACAGCACATTATTATATATTGTAATGAACTGCTCTGGAACTAACGTGGTATCACATGAGCTGACAAAATGCTGTGTGAAATCTAACTCTAAAAGCTAACCACAGAAAATGGGCACCTATTTTCTCATGTATTTTCCCCACTGACTGAGAATGTGCATAGGCTCTGAAAAATGGACTATAGTTTGTTTTCTGCTTCTTACACAGATTTATATCTATTACCACAGGCTGTTCCCATCCAGCTGTCAAACAGCTTTCCCCTGATTGCTTTCTTCAATACGCAGGAATATTTTTTCCTTGCTACTCTCTTCCAGGGGCTCCAGACACCCAAGAAAAGGGTGGAAAAGAACAAGGAGTTCACAAGTCCCAGTCCATGGAGCTGCAGTTCATGGAACTGAACTGACTTTCAATCATTGCATCACCCGTACAGTATTATAAACCCTGTTATTATTGAAAAACATTTCTTCTTAATGGTAAAAATGCATGAGGTTTTCTGAGCTTGGTTGAAAATGGCATCTGAGATAAAACAAAACTAAAAAAATAATAACTAAAGCCTATATGAATAGTACAGACACGCACAGAATGACATACCATCAATCTTCTATGTTATACCTTGCTGCTTCTGGTCTTCTCCATACTATGATGTATTCATGTAGATTGCAGACCTGACAATGAGAAGAAGTATCTGTCTCTGGAGCATTAACAGATTTGATCACACCTCTCCAGTAAGCAGAAGTGACATACATTACTAGGATCTTTCCCAACCCCATTCCTTCTCTTCTGAAATTAGATAAAAATGAAAATAGTGACAGTATGTGAGGTACTTGACAGCGTAATCCATTAATTTGCTCTCCTTTGATAAGTACAATATAACCATGGATTCATAACACAATGGGTTCTGCTTATGTGATAAGACCCACAAACTTATCTGCCAGCAAGATATTGGCAGATTTAATTTCCAATAAAGGCTGCCAGACACAGGCAGGAAAAGTCACAGAAAAAGTTGAAATTCCTCTGGTTTTCTCCTCAAGCAGAAGAATGGAAGAGTTGAGATTGCCTTTGTGTTTCACGACACTTAAAATTTTTTTCTTATATTTATAAGGGCCATATAACACACCAAGAGGGGAAACATTAAAAAAAAATGCATGAAAGTCTGTAATAAATAATATTATGGAATCCGAGTATTTGAAATAGTTTTAAAAATTTTGACTAGAATCCCTCAAATTTGATTATGTGCAACATGGGATCACCAAGATCTTATCCAAAAACTGTAATACTGTGATAAAAATGTGACTTCCTTAGCTTTTTCAGGATTAGGTCAAAGAGTTTGCACAGGTGTGAAAGACTGACAGAGTTTACTGAAAACTGAAAGAGTTTACACAGATACAGTTTTTTTAAAACACTAATTTCACCTCTGATTTTCAAGTTCCATATAAAAATGACCAGTCAAAAGAATTAAACTGTGCCCAGATAGTCCCTTTGTAAGCAAGAACAAATGAGTCTCAGCATAACAGGGATTTTTCACCTCACCTTTCTGATAAAAGTATTTCTGATTAAGTAACTTAATTTAAGTATTAAAAAGCAAAGCTAAACTCTCTTCTTCCCACCCAAGAGCTCTTTCTCTTTTTTCTACTCTTCTAACTGCAGATACTCTCTTTATCTCCCTAGAAGATCAAACAATATTATCAAAATTACAAGAAATTCTCCATGGCTTTTATGCGAATCTTCTCCCTGATGATGTTTTCAGACACTCCAAATGAAAGCAGAATTTCCTTGCCATAGAGAAATCCCCCAGATCACCGCTGGAAAAAGCTAGAGATAAAATCTCTCCTTTAAGGGTATTTTTCTTGCTAACTCTTCACTGCAAGTCATCCAAAATTGTTCATTTTTCTTCTTAAAGGTATCTCAGAATTTGTTGTTTCTTTCATTGACTATTTGTCCCTTAGAAGAGGTAAAATTCATATAATCATAGAATAGTTAGAGTTGGAAGGGACCTTAAAAATCCTTGAGTTGCAACCCCCATGCCATGGGCAGGGACACTTCCCACTAGAGCAGGTTGCTCTATTTCTTCTTGTATATTTTGCTCTTTCTCACATGTGTTTTGCTGTGACTGTCTAAAGCTCCCATCAATCTTATCAGACTTAGTCGTAGAATTTGGGTTGTTTAGACTGTAGTTCTTGGAGAGATAATCCCCCAGAAATTATTTGCAGTCTCGAGTCTTTGTTTTAGGTACCTCTGTTACATATCCTAAGAACTTTTGTGAGTACTAGCATTGATTTTGGAAGATTTTCTGACTACTTTTAAAGAGTAAAATGAGGGGAGAAACATTTGAAACATTTGGCTACGGACCACAGCTTTAGAAAATAGTTATCTTTTGAAGTAAGATCAGTATTCTCTGTCTATACATCATGATTTACATTAGCTTTTTGCTTTTGTCAGGAATGTTTTCTGTCCTCATCTGCTTGTTCATTGCTTGCTGCAGTGTGAAAAATTAATCTCTAAGCCTTTGAACAATACAAATCTGTAGTATGGACTGTCATGCGTAGAGGTAATTTTCTCTTGTTTATTATTCTTCCTATTGAAATAAATATTCTGAACAACGTGAAGCAA
Source organism: Thinocorus orbignyianus (assembly GCA_013400375.1). Classification (NCBI taxonomy): domain Eukaryota; kingdom Metazoa; phylum Chordata; class Aves; order Ciconiiformes; family Thinocoridae; genus Thinocorus; species Thinocorus orbignyianus. The sequence continues at coordinate 388,773 of VXBW01003107.1, forward strand.
GGTGTTTCAACCTCTATTTAAAGATATATACATTTAGTTAACTATTTCTGTCCTGTTCTCATTTAGCTGACATTAACCAGAATAGCTTAGTTGAGTTTCTCTGCACAATGCATGAAAAAGTGTTGATGAATTCGATGATCAAGAAAGAGCATGCTGACTTACAACGTAGTTGAGTTTCAAATGCATCTAGTGGGACATAGAAGGAGTAACAGATGTATCTCTAATACTAATTTTGTCTGAGAGGAGCAGCTATTAGGCAGTCAGCAGACACTACCCTCTTCCTGTGAAGCAGATATGGTTTTTTTTGCAAAACACCTGTCTGGCTACTGGCTGGCTGCAGGCCGAAATACCCGTGACAAATATAACCATCTGTTTATGAGCAACTGCTAATCCTCTGTCACACAAGATGTAAGACGTGATTGGAAGAAATTAATCTTCTGGTAGAAAATTCCAACATTACAAGATAGTTTATTACACAGAACATGTTCTTAAAGTTTTATTTTCTCTACTAAAATACTAATAAAAAAAAGATTCTTGCTGAAAAAATGTAATTATTATTCTTTAAATAAAAATTTATGCTGATTACATTTTTTGTGATGGTATTCATGACCCCTTTATTTAATTTTTTTTTTCTTCTTCTCAATGACCTTACTAGGACCATGTAATTTAATCTAGTTAGGTCTAGTTCTAATTTAATCTAGTTCAGCTCACAAGAGCAGACATCCATCTGTTCACCTATTTTACACATGAAACCATTATATAACCTAGTTTTGCAAGAAATATTAAGCTTAATATACTTATCAACATCCCTGGGCTGAAAAGAAGCCTGGTCTTGTACTAAAATATGGAAATAGTTGATCTGAACATGATGACTGCTGAAGAGTAGTCTGATATGCTGCATTTTGTAGAGGATATGAGTATACATGTAAGGACATCATGAAAGCATAATATTTTCAAATTGTAATACTAAACAAATGGTCGATTTGTGTTGTCCTGCTGCTTATAACAATGTGATGAGACAGATCAGAACTTTGGAGAGGTCAGCTAAACAGCTTTGTCAAACTGAACAAAAGTTGTGATACGAATAACCTATAAAATGAAATCAATTAAATATAGTGACAATGATGAAAATATAAATTAATATTAATAATATTACTCTTCTGTAATAAGTGATCTAGTGCTTAACAGAATACATATTTTTGACTTAGCTTACCCATTCTATAAAAGAATTAGCAATGACAAGCTTTTGCAGTCTTTACTCTTCCTTAGTGTAATTAATCTCATTTTATAATCTTCAGATCATTCTGAAAGAATGAACAGTCAGGTTGCTCTCAAACAAGAAATGATTTCTTAAATTGCTAACTTGCATTAAACATTCATTGTTGGTTTTATGAGTAGTTCTCTTAATGGATCTTTAGCACATATAGATTTTTACCAAATTTTGGTGAATAAACTACCAGAATGAGAGCCTTTTACAAATGTGATGAAAGGACCAGAAAGACATAGCAAAAATGAAGTTTCTAGATGAGAAGCCCTTGTCACTAAGAGGGAAAAATTCAGATGCAAGGCATTTCAATTCTTTAACCCATACCGCTATTTTAAGTATTGGCATGCCTAGAGTGGAGAAGGTCACTTTAGAAAGGGAATAGCAGCTGCTAATTTGAGAGCCAGAAAGACAACCAAAGGTATTTATGGTAGTTGTAACAGTATGAAGTATGACCTCCACAAAATCTCAAGAATCTGCAGGGAAGCGCTCTCAAATGGTCTATAACTATTAACAAAGCTTCAATTACAACCCACACCACATGCCAACAGTTGTTAGTGACTACCATATCAAAGATATTTAGTGAGCCTACAAGGATGCAGTAGAAGCCTGGTTCTTTGTATCCCAGTTGTCAGTTGGGATATTATTGTTAATATTCCTTTGATACCACTATAAATATTTCAAACAGAAAAGAAAGGGGGTTTGCCAAACAATGTTAGATCTGCTTCATCAGATCAGAAATGTAATGAACTGTTCAGGAAGATGGAGAAAAACATAGTGTTTTGGTGAATTTCATGATTGAATTTGGAACTCTAGGTTAACTTCAAATTCATTCTTTTAACCTGCACTTGCTTCTCTGACATCTACTATCTCTTAAAAATCTCTTAAATCTCTACATCCATATGTAGAAGTTGATTCTGAAAAAAAAAAAAAGTTCTTGGGTTGAATATAATAACCAGAAATCACATTTTAATTTATAGTTACTGAAATGACAATATCTTGAAAACTGAATAGCCTTGTCCTACACACACCAGAGTGATCAGTTGGTCTAGTAGCTACTGAAGGTGTCAAATATTGAACAAAGAAACCAAGACATAAAACATGAATTTAAATAAGGATTCATGAGACGTAAGCCTCATGCAGACATGGAAAAGGTTGGACAAGAGAGGAGTGGAAGCAAATGGGCCAGTTTTCACAGTAGGAGAAGTCCAATTTAACTGTTGGCGGATATCAGACAAGATAACACAATTCTCTTTCCTGAATATATTTGCTTTACCCTCAAAGATTCCCTTGAGGGAGGGTGAGTTACCATTTATTTTCAGGATGCCTGTTGTTTTTTTTTTAAATTATCTGTACATATTTGGAATCTGATTTAAATAAAGCAAAGTTCTACAGTTAGAGATTTGTGAACAGCATGTATATAAAGAGAAACACTCAAAACTACATGAGGATCCTGAGACAGATGTGTAAAGGGTCTCTCTGAGAAGTTTCTGCTCTACTAATTGTCAGGTGACTGTATCTCAGATGCCTAATTGTCAGAGGAGATATCAGAGAAGAACAAAAAGGAAATGCTGCATGCTTGTTGGCTTAAGTTGAAGTGGACATTTTCAGTGAGTGAATTTTGTTGAGAAATTGACCCTGATCCTTATTTAATGTTTATTTGTTATGTTAAATGGACAACATAATGTCTACCTGCATTCACTTCTGTGTTCCATTCATATATACTTTGCACTTTCATAGGTTCTGATGCTGCAAAGCCTTTTTCTAACAAGTACCAATGACCTCATTATAACCTGTAAAGTATTTTATCCTAATTTTATGGGAATCTGATGCACTGGCTGATTAGATGACTGATCTGGTGTTACATCCAAGAGAGCTGTGGCAGAACTGAAAGCAGGACATTGATCTTTTCCTATGTTTTATCACCCTGTGACTTTTTATAGCAGAAAGTCAAATTATTTAGCTTGCTTTCCCATTGGTTCAATTCCTTCGAACCCGTACCTCAGCCTCAGAAATCTGCCTCCTGATCCTCTCAGTACCTTCAGAACCATTCTCCTGCATCTTTTCCAAGGATTCTCAGAATTTCTAAGCAATTTTAATTGCTCCCTTTTCCCTGTCTGTGGTCTTTAAGATTTTCATTCTTTCACCACACCTGTTTCAACTGGCCAATTAGGTCAAATTGGTTGGAGGGGGGTTGACACAAAAGATGTGATTGCAATACATTTCTCCAAAGAAATCAGTTAAAACCAAACCTAATATAAATGAAATATAAACTCTGTACGTTGAGGAATAAATTACTGTACACTGAAAAAGCAGAAATAATTTTTTGTGTAATTATTCCTAAAACAGCTTAATATTGAGTTTCTTTCAGTTTCATTGGAAACTGCTGGTAACTGTAAATATCTAAGGAAAGGAGTGAGACTTCAAAAGTCAAGGCACAAATTTTGCTTCTTATTTTTTCCAATCAGAGAACAGACTGCAGTGAAGAATAGATTCCATACAGCGATGGATCTATGAAGCAGAGCCAGATCATTCAGTCTTTCACCCCTAATTGTTTGATAGATCCATTAAGTATCAGGATTTTTTCTAGCCAATTTTTGACTAAGAATAAGGCCACTACTTGACAAATGGTCCTTCTGTTCCTGTTCTGCCTGAGCCTCCTGATCCCCCTTTGTTTTCCTGCCTGGCATCAGCCTCCTGTTTGGCTGTATTGCAGGTGGATAGTGTTATTACACTGGGAGTGCTTGGCTTGTGTGCCTACATTTCTGCCAGTATTTATCATAACAAACACTTTTTCCCTTTCAGTGGATTCCTAATTAGAGTCTGAAAGCTGGCTTAAGGCTGTCTTAATATATCAAGGGCCCAATTCTTCTTTCAATTACGTAAATGTAAGTCCAGGGCAGTTAATAGAACTGAGAGAGATTTATGACAGTGACATCAAAAGTCTAATCCAAGTTTCTGCTGCAGAATACATTTTCAACTATTTGGCAGAAATAAATAACTTGATGCATTTGTTGTATTAGTAACTTGATGACAAAATGGCAGTTTCCTTGGTGAAGATGACTTTCCCTCTGCTTTATTGCCATGGAAGATGTCTGGATGTGATGAACACCCACAGGTGAGGAGGCTGCAGGCAGTGCTACTGAATGTAGGGTCCAGGTTAGCTGTCTGTAGCTAAAGGGTTAAACAAAACCAAAGAGCTACAGCAAAGAAAAACAGTGAGGACAGGCTCACTCTGCAGCTGCTGACAGGATTGTCCAGAGGCACAAGGTATTTGAGGGCCTCTATTGCCCCTTGTGCAGATAATGTCGAGTACAGAAGATTGATAAGGGCATTTCTTGCAGGAATGTAACATCTCCTGTCTCAGAAACAGAGAATCAAACTGAAGATCTATTCACACTTCAGCAAGCACACTGGAGTTAGTGCCCTGGCACTCAGTTGTTTGCTCTAAGAGAACATGATGCCACAAAAATACCAACAGGACTTCTAGTAGCCTCCTCCAAAGGAAATCTGGCATACAAATAATCTAGGTGGGGATATTCTTTTCACTAGAAGACACTGGATATTTACAGGCGCACTGTGAGTGGATCCACTGAGAATTGGAGATGTTAACGTAACCCACTATAAACACATAGCAGAAATTATGTGCTTGGTCCTTTTAATTTTTACTTTTTTTTTTTTTTTTTTTTTATTTTTAAAAGGCGACACAGGCCTTATCCAGCACTATTGTGCTCATTCTTAGAGCAGCCTGAGCCAGTTTTCTTCAATAGAATTGTTCAGAAAAATCATAGGTGATTTAGATTATTTTCAGTAGAAAATGAAGAGGTCATATTATCTCTGTTGTGCAAACAATCATAGGAACTTCACCTGGTAAAGTCGCATAAGGAAATAGATTCTGAATATGACATTTCTTGTTCCTTAGATCAGTGTAAGTGGAGCTATTAGTTCCCAAGACTATTTTTCTGTTGCTTAACTTGATAATTCAGTTTTAATTCCCAATTTAGTTTGTATATACCAGTTTATTTTAGCTACAGGACAGCTGAAGTTAATATTAGTTTTGTCATTGAATTCGGCATGCAAATGTGGAATTAGGGCAATAGAGCAGGAAGCAGATGTCCAAAAGTTTGCTGCCAAACCAAGATTTAACTATGTGAAGTCCAAATAAATGCTTAGCTCTCTGATTTTCTTTGATCACAGGCCTGTCTTCTGAACAAAAGGATCAGATTTAGACCAACACTGTGTTTATTCTGACTTTTAGTAGCCAGAAAGATCATAACAGAGGAATCAGTGGTTGATAAAGGATAAGAAGGTAGGAAGATAGCCAATGTGTTTACATACTCAGTCAATGTTTTCTTTGAGGAACCTATGCAAAAGGCTATTTCTTCACATATGGTAGGTATTTTTATTCCCAGAACCTCGCAACTAATTGCCATGTGTGCAATTCTGGTTTGTACTTCACTTTACCACCTTAGGACAATTACTTATGGCTGCTGTAAAAAAGCGTGTTGTCATGTGGATGCTTACAGCTATATCTGTATGAATTAAATTTGAATATGACATTAGCAAGCCCCGGCACATGAAAAATACAGAAAGTCAAGATTTCCAAACCATGTCTTCCAGAACTACTGTATCCTGATTATATGATTCATACTCTAGTTTACAGGAACCAATTGGTCCCAGAGTATAATATGCTGAACAATAAATTCCTCAAAGGAATTGGCTATGTATTAAGAAATGGTGATCCCAAGCTGTCCTGCTTTAAACTTGATCAAGCATCTGATATTCTAGCCACAGTTAAAAGGAAGGCTGAGTTCTGAGAAGAAAATGAGTGTAATCATTTGTGGAACAGCAGAGGCATCTTTATGAAGGAAGCCAGCTGATGTGGCAGGGTGTTTTCAAAACTTTTCTTGTAGACAGATGTTCAATTGAAAAAGCTCTGATTTTTCTGCAGACTTGCAGGAGGAGGCATAGGCACTTTGGAAAGTAGATTTGTTCACAAAATTACTTCTGTTTGTTGTTATCCCTTCACACATGGATAACAAACAAGATAATCAAGCAAATGATCACGGCTGTTAAAAAACAACTGTGTCAGGAAGAAAAGCATGTGCTAGGAATTTCCCACAGAGATGTTTTGAATAATGCAGTTATATAGCTGTCCATCATGTAGATGCCTTTTCTCTTTTGCCAAATTTCTATACATAATCTAAAGCTATTTCACATAAAATCTATGTGTAAAGAATACTTCAGGTTTTCAGATTATTTAGAGACATTTATACATAATTCACTGCCTTTCAGTCACAGAAGCGGTAGCAGAAATATAGTTTTAATAAGATTTTACAGAAAGTTACAAGCTTTCTATAAAAAAGGTAAAGGTAGTTAACTAACAGACAAAATGTCAGTCTGATATCTGAGATTAAAATGTATAGCTTTTCACTAATTTTTAACTGCTAGGATGAACAATTTCCAGAAGTCAAATTTTATGATGGATTTCCAACAGCTATGTGCTCATATGACACAGTTGAATGCTTAGCATCTTTGAAAAATTGGTGTTGATTGCAGAATTTTTCAGCTAAGGTTCATCCTTCATGAAGTGTCGTTACAGGATCAGAGAGCTACTATTCCCTTTCCTGTTTTTCTGTATTTGCACTTTCAGTCATTTTGGAAATTGGATGCCAATGTTCCTCTCCCCAGAATTAGAAAAGGGGCTTTGGCATGTTGTCTTTGAAGTGCATCAAAAAGCTGCTGAAGTACCATCTAATTTCCACAAAACATGAATGAAAACATAACGATTAACAAGTGATAATCATATTAAAAGCACTGATATTCTCGTGGTAATAACATTTTGCAAGAAATGTCTGGTGTCTGGAAGTAAATTGATTGCGGTCAGTAATAAATTCCAACTAATCTGGTGTCTTAATGTTTCTAATGAGTTTGTACCCTGGGGTTAGATTTTCTTATTGCTCAGAATTTGTTGAACTTTAAGGCATATTAAACCTTAAATGTTATTTGAACTTTAAGGCCATTTCCTTTCATAGGACTACCTAAGGGTGTGGGGGAAAAGATCTTCCTGATTTTCATAGGTCAAATATTTATCTTCGGTTAATTAGTTTAATGAAACTGATTTGGTACTTTTAAAGTCACTGCATTCATTTAGCTAATTATGGTGCACATGCTATCATAATTTAATCAGATAAATATTTCATCTCTTCAGTGAGGAAATGGCTGAACCTCTTTCAGTAAAATAATGTTGGATAGGTTTCAAAATGCTTTTTCATGATGTGATGGAGATAGATCCAGTTAAATGGAGCTAAACGGGGTTAAAGGAAGAAGAATAATTTAATAGTTGATTGATAGTGTTCAGTTTTCTGCTCCACAACTAAAAGGAATACATTTCTTATGACCAAACTGCCTGTAGATTGCAGCTATTTCTGACCACCCACCATATTTAGTTCATGTTGCCTTTGTTTAAATTTTGTCTAAATCTAGGAGTGTCTCTGAGGTTTTACGTAAGGCTGCACTCCTATGACATCCTGCTTGAGTGTTTGGATGGCAGCATCTGGGTGAGATGTGAACCTACCTTTTTCCGCCCTAGGTTGAAAGGGAGCCTGGGCAGACATACAGGATCCGTATGATCGTGAAAGCAGGACTGTATGTTGGCTGTGGAGTGTACCTTCTTGTGCAGTATAAACACAATAACTGGAGCTTCAGTCCTTGAAACAAGTACATATTCCAGCATAGGATCACTTATATATAGAATTTGGCTTTTTAAAAAGCTGAATTGGTTAAAAAAAATGGATAAAAATTATACAGAAACATAAATAAACAGTCTGTGTGATATATCTATAACATTAAACAATAAATCGCCTGGGAGGGCTACCTTTTTTGAAGCAAAAGAATACACTGTGAGAGAAACCATACACATAGAAGTGCACACACTTTGGTAAATATTGGAGTTGAAGCTGCACAGACATTCAGACCAGTGCTGAACACAGACATATATTAAAAATATGATCTGTCTCAGGTAAGAGTAGAGGTAATGATGGCCTGAAACGTATTATATATGTTTGTAATGAAACATGATGTTACTAATGGTATCCTGTGTAATTGTGCAACTCTTCCAATCAGCTACATGTTTACAATAGAATGAAAAATAGCGATCTTTTTTTTTTTTTTTTTGCCAAAAATATTCCGCTTTTTGTCCTTTTTGAAAGGATAAAAGATTAAGCAGTGTTTGTTTACAGAGTGTGATTACACTCAGCTGAGTGGTGTTAAAAGAAAGCTTGTTTAACCTTATCTGAAGCATGTGGAATCAGCAGAAATAAGAAACTGTCATTTGAAAACAAAAGATCTATGAAATACTACTTGAGCTCTCCAGGTAGGACATATTAGGTTGTATATATCTTCTTTTAGGGCTTTGAAACAATGCAGCTGCATTAAGTTAGTTGTCTGTCCTGCCTATTGCTTCAAGTCAATGACAAGAGAGAGGGACATCCAAAGGAGCAATTTTTCCCAACTGAAAAAAACATTTCTGAATTGACAAAATTTCCACTAGATAGGTCAGGAAATGAGCCACAGGATCACTCTGCATTTGTTCAGAAGGGCAAAAGATAACATTTTCTGGATATTAAGTCTTACAATCAATGCTGAAGTAACAGTGCAGTGATGATTCAAATCCATCAAGTATAATGCAAAATGAAGCAAACATTAATTTCAGAACCATATGATTTAAAGTAGATACAAAAGTACAATGTAATATTTTTCTAAGGAAATTATGCTTTATTTTAACTATGGAAGCAATAGAGAAGTTTAAAGCAAAATTAGTTTCATGTTCCAGGTATGAAAGCAGTAAGACTATGTGTAACTATACAAATACATATTTTAAAATAGTATTACTTTCTAAACAGGAGATGCAGTTGCATTGCTACTCTTAAATCATTAGCCTTCTGTTCTAGTAAGACAGTTAAAAACGAATGCACTGCAAATACCAATGATCCATGTTTAGTATGCAGACGCCATATTCTACATATCCTGCTATTTTCTAAATCCTAAAATGTAATCTATTCCAGTGATCCCTTTCCAACAAAAATTTAATTTCCTCCAATCACCAGAGTAGAGGCTAATTGAGAGAAAAGGGGAAAGCAAAGACCTTCATGAATGAGAAGACAGAAAAGCCTGCATCCTAGGTTAGTTGCTGATTGTATTTGCAAAGACAAAATGAGGCCGAGTGATGCACATAGACTTTAATAAAAACTTTATAGTTTAAACATTATGTCAAAAGATTACCTGTGACAGTATAGAGCACCCAGAAAGATAATTGTCTTTGCTAAATCCAAGTACAATGCAGGATTTACACTTAGAAAGATAGGCTTCGTGTTCTAGTTTGTTACATATATTATTTAAGTACTCTACGTTTAAACCAAATACGTTTGGTATTACTATTAGGCCTAAAATATATTAAAAAGCAATCATAAAGATCTTGAAGTCCTAGCAGGCAATGAAGTTACAACAAAAACCGGTACAATATAGGTTAGAAATCATAAAGGAAGAACGAAGCACTGAGGCAGATTTTCAGTGAGCAAGAGAAAAGCAAGTTAAAAATCAGTCTAACAAATCATTCTACCATACTCTTATCTATTAGAGACATATTTTGAGCAATGAGAGCTTAAGTGGAGATAAAAGTACAAGCAATAGGTAATATATCTGAGAAATCTCAGGCAACTGCTGATGGAAGCAGAAAAGTTAAAACTGCAGTTCTGTGAGGCACAGATAAGGCAATAAGGGAGCACAGTCCCTGCCAGGAAAATCACTGCAGGCATCAGCACTGCCATGGCCCTTAGGTACAGAATTATTCAAGAGACCAAAATCACCAGTATTTCCAAGTCCATGTAAGCATGGTGGAAACTAAATTCTCATCTTTTTACTTAGTGTTATAGCAAATGTGTTGGCGCATCTTTATTCAGAGAGGTGAGTGTAGGTAAACACCTATTAAGCTAACTGTATTAGAATTGAATAAACTATGTGTTTCCAGAAATCTGAGCTTAGATTCAAGTGACTGATACAATTTTAATGCTTGAATGGTGTATAAAAGTGACAGAGCACTGCAGCTGACAAATCTGATTACTGAGTACCTACCTTCATATTCCCAAGGGTGTACTGAACATGACATGTTCTACATGTAAAAATATTTTGCCGCATCTAGTATAGCATAGACAGACTTCAGCAATCATGGTACAACTTGTTAGCTGTCTGTATATGTATTACATTGGCCAAACAGATTTCCCAGTAGCACACAAATAGTTCCTACATTCCAATAATAATAATTCCAAAAATAATAATAGTGGTAACAGATCTAAAAGGAACTTTGATCACCTAGTTCATTCCCTTGTTGAAGTATTCCGCTTAAGACTTGTCTCGTATAGAAGAGAGCAAAAAGATAGCTCCCTATATCTTGTACAATAATATATTGACTAATCTGTTTTATAGATCCTGGTTTGGCATTTCCCGCCCCTGTTTTTATTCAAGGGTCTAATGCTGCTAATTTGTGCTAAATTTATGTTTCATGCTAGCCATGCTAACCTTTTCTCCTTTAATTCCTTTCTGTTTGTCTATTTGTGTAACTAAGTAGTCCTACTGCAACATGATTTCCTTCTTGAAAGATATAATAAGAAAATTTTGAACTGAAATTTTGTCTTCTAACTTGCTTGAAACCCCTTACAGGCTTGATTTTAAAACATATCTTTCTCTACTGTGCAGATCATTAATTTAAATACACAATTGTGCCAAATCCATGACGAATTATGGAGCCTTTTTGATTGCTGTGGTATTTATTCTAATTTGAGCACAATTATCCTTTTTGAACATTAATCATAAGCTCACAAAAAAAGAAAGCTTGTGTGCAGAAAGACCTGATGCAGTTTGAGAACCATCAGAATAAAACTCTTGTATTGTGTCAATAAATCCTCAGCCATCTGTGGAAAAACTGAACTATGCAAGAAATGAAAATTAAAAGAGAGACACCCAGAGGATAAAAATAAGGAGTGAAACCTGATGAACTGTTAAAACCAAACATGTTCTAGGAAGTGTTAAAGATTTTAGACGTGTTTTTTGTGTTGGGTTGGGTTTTGTGGGGAGGGAATATATTTTTTCTAATGTGCACTAGGCCTGTCCCATTTTACAGGAGCATAGTTCATAACTTTTATATAAGTTTGTTTGGTTTTTTTTTCTTCTATTTGGTAAAAGCCTCAATGCTAGCATTTGTGTTGATGAGTTCAGCTGATGCAAGAAAGCTTAGAAGTACAAAGACAATGAGTGCAGCAACAGCATGCTGAATTTTATGAATAAAGAGTAAAAAAAAAATTGGAAGAATTTCTGATTAATGCATATGTCCATTTCTTCATCAAGGAGTCACTTGCTCTTTGATCAGACTGCTCCATAAATGCCTCAGTCCAGAGTTCAGAAAGGTAGAATAAGAAACATATAATCCAGAATATAAGATAAGATGCAAGCTTGTAAAGTGTTGAGTCACACATACAGTATCTTTATGTATAATCTGATCAAAAATTAAATGAAAAATTTATTTGTAAAGCTGCTGAATCTTATATCCCTTCTGGCTTTGCAAGGAAATATGTCTTTTAGCTTCTAGTTCATGTATGCCTTTTAGTAATTGCTGCCAATACACATCTACAACACAAATAAAAATATTTTAATATAGTTTCATTTGCCAGATATATGGGATTCATGTTACATTCTTCATCTCTGTGTATGTAAACAATAATAATAAAAAGCTTAATTTGCTACTACTGCAAAAGTTTCCAGAAGAAGCTTCTTCATATACCTATATACAGGTGTGTAGTGTTTTGTGTAATTACAGACTTAGAATACAGTGAAATAAAGCAAGTTGTATTCAGTGTTCACACTTAAAGGAGTTTAGTTTTCCAAGGAAAAGTTCTAGCACTATGTAATGTAAGTAAGAAAAAGTTAGATGCTATTTTTGTTTGATATTCAGTTCTTTGTCTCCAATACAGGATTTATTTATTGTAACAACATTATTATTGTCAATGCAGCAGTAAAAATTCAGATAATACTAAAAAACTGAGAAAATAACTTCAACACATGTTTAGGTGCAATTTCTGACTGATTCCAACAAAAAGAAGGGAATAGAGGCTGCCGACAATATTTATGCCCTGAAAACTGGCAACATTTCTCTGGATGTCCTATGGATACTGAATTGACATGCCATGCAGAGGCCAGGGGAAGTGTGGGCCAAAAAACTTGTGGCCAACAAAATTTCAAAGTTCTCGTTTGAAGTGCTATTGTCTCAAAGGAGGAGCAAAGGAAATGGTTATGCCAATATAAGTCACAATGGCTGTTGAATAATTGAGTTATCTCCTGGCATCATATCTGAGTATAGGGGAGTCAAGTGGTGCTCCTTGTTGGGGGAACAATCAGATAACTGTGCTTTATTAGGCAAAGTTTTACAGTTGACAAAACTGAAAGATAAGCACAAAATTCAAAAATTCAGTAACGACTAAGTAGTTATTTATATATGCAGTATTTTTCTCAACAGGCTGATCCTACTTAATCCATTGTACAGCTCTTCCAGAATTATTGTATGTTTAAAATAGTGCACAGACTCATTTAAGAAAAATAAGAATGACATCAATATAGCAAGTAGCAGTAACCCAAGAAGGCTAGACTTTTTTTTTCTCAATGAAAAGTGAAAAGTCATCTGTGAAATCTAAATTTTTCCTCAAGGAAAAAAAGATATTAAAGATCCTGGAGTGGATAATTACCTAATGAGCTATGAAGTGTTATCAAATTAGATAATTCAATATTAATCTTCAATATAGGAAGAAAATACTGCTTGAAAAAAAAAAAAGATTTCAAAATGCTCCATTGTCTAAACCTTTGAAGCTAGAGACAATTTTATTGTATAATCATAGAATCATAGAATGGTTATAGTTGGAAGGGACCTTAAAGATCATCAAATTCCAACCCCCCTGCCATGGGCAGGGACACCTCTCCCTAGAGCAGGTTGCTCAAAGCCTCATCCAGCCTGGCCTTAAACACTTCCAGGGATGGGACATCCACAGCTTCTCTGGGCAACCTTTTCCAGTGCCTCACCACCCTCACAGTAAAGAATTTCTTCCTAATATCTAATCTAAATCTCCCCTCTTATGTTTAATTTAGGATTCATTTACTGGAAAGTTTCTAGAATCAATGATTGTCCTTCAAGTATTCTAAAGATTTTGGAGAAGACTGATTTTAGAATAAATTATTTCTAGGTACAGCAGTTAACTTTTATCTTGGTTGATAAAATTCAACCTTGACTTCAAAGGTCTACAAAAGAGATTAACTAAAGCAAGCTTATTAAAGGGTCTACTGAAGATGTTTAGATGTCTGCAAATATATACTCTTTCACACGAGTAGAATTAAAATATGTAAATCTGTCTAGCTATCCTCAACAGACTTACCTGCAGACAAATTGCTGCTCGCACAACAGAATATCCCTCTTTATACCTACCATGCCCTTCTGTACTGAACCTCTCACTGTTCTTCATGTTTGCTTCCTGTAAAATCCGATCCAGGTATGGGGATGTTTTAAAGCTTGATGCTGCAGGTTTTTGCTGTGACCGTTGTTTAATGGTTTCTACTTAATGCAGCAAATAAGCCGATTTTTCTGTTTTCCTTAGACAAAGTCAATGAAGCTGCCTGCAGCTGGAGTTCCTTATGTAAATCCACTGATAGCTGCTTTGGAGCAGAACAATAAAAGGACAAAACTACGTCTGTTTACATCCTTTGGCCAACACAGTCATGGATCATACAAACGCAGCTTCAGAGAATCATTTGTAAATGTCTGTTCCTTGCTTTCAGCACAACTATTATTGAATCTCACTACTATAATCTGTCTTCTAATGATCAAAAATGATGATTTGGTTCACATTGCACTCTAATCAAATTAGTCCCTTTAATTAAAAAACCTGAGCTTTAGCAACTACAGTTCTACTTTAGCTGGTAGTTTTGATCTGCAATTTTTTTGGTAGTTCCTCAGACTTACTGATTTTGCATTTTATGGTTCTACTATTCAGGCTGGAGTTTTCACTGTGATTTACTGCACTTCATTCATCAGGCATACAGAGAAGAAGTTTTGGACTTTCATTACACTGAGATGGTTTTGGGTTCCCTTTGGAATCCACATGGTTATTTTATAAAGATTCTTTCACTTAATAACCACTACAGGAAATTTCAGTTAAATGAAGTTATGCTGCTGAAGGATAACAGAAGGGCAAAACAAAGCTGTTTTAGCAGCTTGTGTTTTATGAGAAACAGAGGTAAGGGAGAAACCACCCACATATTCCAGGGTGACAGAAGCAGTAAAAAAGAGTATGCTCCCTTTGAGCTTTAGAGTGCTAGGATAATCAACAGTGCTAAATAAAATGCAGAATTCCCACAGCTTTTGGTTTTGTGAGCCTTCAGAACATAAAATTATCACAAAACCCTACAAAATCTTAAAATCTTGGTTTAAAAAACCCACATATTCTGCCTTCTTTCTCTAGCAGCACTAAATTGTCCCTGAAATTGGCTGTGTAATCTGCCTGATCTCCCATTTTCGGGATTAGATAAGGAGAATGAGGTTCCTGTATCATTGATCAAAAAAACTGTATTAATGACCTCCTTTCAGATTAGGACAAAGAGAGCTTCTACATTTAAAATGCGAAGCCCAGGGCAAGTATGCTGGTTACCAATGTGTGAAACAGTCAGCAGTAACATGCTGACTACTGCAAATAACAGATGGTAATATTCAGTGTGAACTGGTAAGGTTAGTCAGCCCAGCATGGCAGTCAAAAGCTTTGTACTTACAATGCTTTAAAGAATATGTTTATTTAGCAATTGACAACAGCAGTGATACAAAAAGAGAATATTAATAGTAAGCATCATGGTATTATTGAGCTTATAGGCCAGGGATCAGTGAATCTTCATGAGACTCTGTCCATCTCAGTATTGTACTATTTCTTTAGGGAGAAACCTTGTAGAAAGGCTGCAGAAACCCTATGGAAAACTCTCATATTTCTTGCTACCCCACAGTCTGGGTACACTGCCCATCAGTCTTGCTTCCCACCTGATTAACCTGGGGTCTGATGCCCCCGTTCAGCAGCTCTGTTGTGCTGCAGGTTTTTTATTGCTGGAACTTCATAGGTGATAACACCTATGCAGAGGAAAGGGGTTTGGGCAGCAAAGTACAGTCAGCTCCAGCCCTGGCTAAGCATGGAGAGGGACAAGACCTTTCAGAATAAAACAATGGGATCCAGACCTGAAATGTTGTTCAAAATCATGGTTAGAGATTTGCAAGAAAGCTATTTCTGAGAAGAGAATTTCAAAGAAGCTAGAAACAAAACATTTTATTAATCAGCCAAACAGATCCTAATTATGAATTCTTTCAAGCTATTTCCTCTTGGCCAGCCTAGTTTAGCTGCAAGGCTGCTGCAGACTGGAAAATAGCTATAGTAGCTCACTCCAGCTGAATGTTTCAGGAAAGCAGAAATCCAGAGTAGTTATTCTGTGTTCTTAAGGCTGCGGTAGTTAAACAGTGAGGTGGAATTGTAACAGCTCAAGTTTGATTTCCTGGATAAAAGCAAAAAAAAAAAATACCCCAAAGCTGGCACCTAGAGTTGCCTTTTCTCTGTAAATTGGTTTTAAAAATGTCAGATAAACACAAAGATTAGCTATGTAAATGAAAAAACAATGAATGTAAGACAGTAAGTACTGTTTATAATGGCAGATTGATCAGAGAGGAGTAGATTTGTGCAATTGTAACGTAATAGCATAAAGTTTCCATGTTTCAGAATCACACAGTCCTAGTTTTCCCCTCCAAATTCCACCTGTCAGGAAACTGCTGAGTATATAGAAGTCGGGGGGAAGTATGTATGATCTGTGCAACCCACATACAGTCAGCAGACCTCAATAAAATAAGAATCCTGACTTTTAATACAGAAAAAACCATAGGGAAAATAATGAGGAATAGCATAATGAGTATGTCCAAGGATGGAGACTCCACAATCTGTCTGGGCGACCTGTGCCAGTGCTCAGTCACCCTCACAGTGGAAAAGTGTTTTCTGATGTTCAGAGGGAACCTCCTATGTTTTAGGTGGTGCCCGTTCCCTCTGGTACTGTCGCTGAGCACCACTGAAAAGAGCCGGGATCCATCCTCTTTGCACCCTCAGGTATTTATAAACACTGATGAGATCCTCCTGACCCTTCTCAAGGCTGAGCAGTCCTAACTCAGCCTTTCTTCACGTGTGAGGTGCTTGAGATCCTTAATCATGTTCATGGCCCTTTGCTGGACCCTTTTCAGTATGTCCATGTGTGGCCTGTACTGCAGAGCAAGAACTCACCGGTGCTGAGCAGGGGGGAAGGATCACCTCCCTCTATCTGCTGGCAACGCTTTGTCTAATGCAGCCCAGGATACTATTGGTTTTCTTTGCAGCAAGGGCACATTTCTGGCTTGTGTTCTACGTGGTGTCCACCAGGACCTGCAGGCCCTTTTCTGCTGAGCTGCTTTCCAGCAGGGTGTCCTCCAGCACGTACTGGTGCATGGGTTTGTTCCTCCCCGGGTGCAGCACTTGGCACTTCCCCATGTTGAACTTCATGAAATTATATTCTGGGATAGAAAAGAATCTGACCTCTTAGTTTTCCTACTGCTGGAAATTTTACTTTCCTAAGAGTTTTTAAAAAGTTCTTCGGTTCAAATAGACAAATATATAAAAATATTTAATATATTTTAGGAGGGGACATATTTTTTTTATCTTATTCCTAGATGCCGAAAAGGTATTTCAATTTATTCTGTTCATGTCTATTTTCTTCTAGTGTGGGTTTTGTTTTAGTATAGAAAAAAAGGAGAACGGTAGTTTTGCTATGTATGAATACTGATACACAAATAAGTAAATACTCACCTTACTGAAGCCCACTAAGTAGCTTTTGTCAGACAGGTCAGATTTCTCAAGGTATCCACTAATTCTGCAATTGGTTTGCAACTAATTTGTACTAATTTTCCCAATAAAAAAGTCAAACTTAAAGGTTTCTTGGTCCCTTTTAAAAAATGCCTAATACCACATTTGTCACACTGCAGTCCTCAGATGCCACCAAAGTGTTGAGCCAGAGGTTAGATAGTTCTGTTATTGATTTAACTATTTTATCCTTGATGTCTCTTAGAGCTCTTGGGGGCACACAATCCAAGCCTGGTGATGTTATTAGTGTTCATTTTGTTGGTTTGTTCCAGGCCCCTCCTACTATCACTTCAGTTTCAAGCAGGACCTTTGCTGAGCCCACCTCAAGAAGGAGATTACAGAGGGGGAATTTCTCTTCCTTCCTCAGTGAATGTTGAGGCAAACAATTTTGTAGCATTATATCCTGATCGTCAGCTGTCCCTATTAAAAATCTATGGTTTCTTCTCCTGGTATATTTGAAGGATTTAGTATTTTTTATTTTATTTGCTAGTTATTAGCATCGTATTCTGGTTTGGTCTAATTTTTCTTTCCATTTGATATACCTGAGTTTCCATTGTCCTCTTTGTTATAATAACTTGAATATGCATGATTTCAGCAATTTAAAAGATGTTTTCCTATTTCTAGCAAACTCCCTTCCTTGCCATTCTGTCTTGTTTTCACCTTATTTAAGCCTTTCTTATCCCACTGTAATGCAGTAAGAGTTTAATTTTCTTAGCTCCTCCTTTTTAGCCTCCCTTTTCATAGGTTCTATTATTTTTATATAGTTCTGTCTCTTCATGACTTCATGAAATAGTACATGAACTGGAAGAACTGTTTTGCATACGTAATCTTTTCATTTTAGTAGGAAGGTGTAGTAGGGCACAAATTATTTTTGTTCCCATAGCACCAATTCCTGTATACTGAAAACAACATGATTCAATAGAAACAAACTGGATGATTTCTTGAATGGTAGTTGTATCAGTCGTGACAGAGAATGATGGTCCAGATGCAATCTCCAGCTCAGGAAGTCGTTACCTAATTGCTGGAAACTGAGATGGTGTACCAGGGGAAACATTACCCTTGATGCATGCTCCATCTCATATGTACCTCCCTAAGCATACCAATCAGTGGCCAAGACAGGATATTGAGGCAAATGGCTTTTTTGGTATACCTCCATATGCTTGTTAATATAAAAAGTAAATCTGTTAAGGAGAAAATGCTTCATGGAGTGAGTCAGATTTCTGTAGATCTTTGTTTCAAAGGAAAACAGAGGAAAGAGTCCTGATGCTATACACATATTCATTCTAAAACTATTTTAAATTTAAAACTACCTATTTAGTTTATGAAAGAAGACAAAAATGAAGTGAAAAAAATTGGTTGCAATATAAAATTTCTTCTCATCTCAAAGTATTTTTCCTCCAGTGCCTTCCTTTCAGAACCACGTCATAATAGTCAGCCTTGATCCCTTCGGAGCATTAGAGACTTCGCAATCTTTAAAAGCTTTCACAAATCAAAACATTCAAAGCCTTGAAAATGCAAACAGCCTCAAGAATGAACAAAATATAACATCCTTCCTAGCATACGAAAAGAGATTTGACTATAGTGAAATGAAAGGCTACTGCCTTTGGTGTTTTCTTGCAGTTTCTGTTACTAAAAGGACTAGGGCAAATTCAGACCAAGAAATCCAAATCAAGGCCAGGCTGGATGGGGCTTGAAGCAACCTGGTCTAGTGAGAGGTGTCCTTGCCCATGGCAGGGGGATTGGAACTCAATGATCTTTAAGGTCCCTTCCACCTCTAACCATTCTATGATTCTATAATTCAAATCTAAAAGTAAGCTACATCCAGGATGTAACTCTAAATACTTTTGATCCCTATTATGTGCTTCCCAGTCACATTCTACTAAGCTTCATTGCAGCTTGATTTAATCTTTGTATCTGAGTTGTTGTTGTTCTTTCCTTGAAGGAGCTTGGTTACCTCACCCAGCTTTCATGTTGTCAGCAGCAGAGATAGACTTCTTTTGCTTTCTTTGGAAAGGCATTTGATTATAAATGTGAACTGAAACAGCTTCAAAGTTATTTGATGGTCACCAGCTTGCAGGAACACACACAGTTTGTTGTGACTGTGGGCTGCTTTTTGTGTGGTTTGCCCATACAACCTGCTACACTGGTCATTCCTGCAAATTGGGATGGCCTGTTCGTTTGGCCTGTTGTGGAATGTAAAAATCCTGAATCGCATAGTAAATTTTAACTATTAACTATGATATATTTATCAGTGCATTCCTAACCATTTAAAAAGATGTCTTGTTTTTTCTGTTATTAGCCACAGAGTTATAGTGACTTTAATAAACGTAAGTAAATAACATAAAATTATTAAATAACTTTATAATTTTCATGTGCATATCATAATTACCAGATTAAAAAATCCTATGAAGAGGATCTGAAAATCAGAAATCTGGTCACTCTTTAAAATCTGATCACTGAGATAAAAACTGCATTTAAATTAAAATACAGTGCTGTGAAATGAAAGTTTGAAACCAAATCAATTTTATTATACCCAGTGAACACTTAAATTGCAGGATAGGCTAATACTTTTACTGAAAGAGCTTTGATCTTAAATTACTAGGAAAAAAATAAATATTCGCATTAACATTAATGTTTGGCCTGTATTGGAGGACTTAACTATGTAGGTTTAGTTTGTATGGGGCCTTCCCTGCAAGAGAAAGGATAGCCTTGGTAATTTTATAATGAGCTCTGTAGCGATAACTTGGGTGCAGATATCTGAAGTGACACACATATTTTAGAATCCACCGTGCTGAGTTAGTTTTCCTTCTGGACTCCAGTCTTACTTAAAAGGAAGGCCTTTTTGAAAGAAATCAATTTACTTTGGTAAAAATTCTCAGAAGTACTGGATTTCCCCTCACTTTTTGTCAGGATATGAAGCCTGCCTTTATATCTTTCCACATTTTCTGTGAAGCCTGGAGCCAGCTCTGCCGGTTTGGCTGTAAAGCTGTTACCCAGCTGTCAGCTTGTACAGTGATATTTTAATAGCTCTGATATCTCAAGCTCAGGATGCTTAGGCTTCTAGGAAATACGTGTTCTGCCTTGGATGTGCTTAAGCACATGGCAGGGTTGTTAGTGTACTCACTCCATGCTAGCTATCGTCATATCTGTTAAATTGATGGTTTCCCTTACAGTCACAAGAAAAGAATGTTTAAAGCACCATCTCTGTTTATTGGCTCCTAAGTCTTGCACCTTGTCTAGTTCTGAGTCCTTCTTTCTTTTTCCTTTTTTCTCCCCTGTTTCTGCTGGGCTCAACTCCTTCCTCTGCCCTAGCTCAAGTGTGCATATTGCTGCACAGGAGGCCATACTTACCTCCATAGCATTGTCCAGGAGAAACAAAGGTTCTTCTTCCCATCTCCCTTTTTTTTTTGGACTTCAAATTAGCACTCCAAAGGTTTTCCCTCCTACAGAAAAGAATAAATCATAGGTTTTCAAAACCAAAGACTCATATTCTCACGTAACTCCTGTAACAAAGTTTTAAGGAACGATAAAAAAATAGTAAAATACTCATATTGTACTAAAAACATGGCTGCTATGACAAGAGGGTTTTTGTTCCTGAAAGGAAAAAAAAAATCTCCCAGAAAGAAAATACAAAAAAATATTTCTAAATCTGACCTTTCCTGTATAGAAAAATCTGTTACATTATTAATGGTCGTTTGTAATTGGGGGGAATAATTCTTTAAAACTTTTATTTTATTTACCTCTGGTTTCTTGTTCCTTCTTCTACAGAGGGCAAGAATTTTTATGTCCCCAAAATACAATAACTTCAAAATGCAATAATTTCAACATGTACATAATCCCTCAAAAGACACTGGCAAAACATGCTGCTTGTTTAGGTATACACAGGTTTCGTTTCACACCAAATTTCGGATGTAGAATCTGATTCAACCAATTCATTAAGCACATACTTTGCTTGAAGGCAGGGATAACTCCATTGACCTTAACAGTCCTATTAGCAGGCTTACCTTGATTTTAAACTCACAAATGTCTCATTAAAAATAAATGACACTGACTATATAGGCTTCTAACTCACAGCACAGGCAGATATACATGATTAATTTTTGCTGGGTCAAGAACACTGTCTGAAAACTTAGTCACTTATGTGTGATAAGGTATACAATTAAGTACAGTTATAGGTTCTCATGTCTGGACCAATTTAATAAAAATAAGTACTACTTTGGAAAAGTTTTGAAATTATCTATTTAGCTTGTACAAAGAATATGTTTTCTTTTCTCATGCTGCACCCAGCATTTAATTGTCCCTTCATCAGACATCGACCTGGATTCTTCCACTTTCCTATTTCCCTTCCTGGAGATTAATAGATCTTTTATAGTTGCAACAGCTAGCAATTTAAAAATGAGAAGAAATACACTGTAAAGATTTCAGAGAAAGCGTACCTTTATGTTTCAGAACTTTCAGAACATATGTTTAATGCCTTACACTGTGAGTGTATTCACAGCTTTGAAATCTACAGCCTTTTAATGAGTCTTGCTAGTCACTTATTACAGTCATAAATTTTGTGATATTAGATAAAACATTCTAGGTGGGTTCTCAAAAAAAAAGCTCAAGAGTTTAATGTGCTGTGCTGCTTACATAAAGCACTGTGCTAACAAACTGACAGAATTTTCAATTAAATGTGGTACAAGTTGTATAATGCAGTGGTTAGTAAATCTATGTTACTGACTCAGGAGCAAGGCACACTAAATTATACATGATGATAATTGGAAATTAAAACAGAATATGTGCAAGTTTAACAATCAATCAACAGATGGCCAAATGTAGGCTTAATTCCCCTTTTAAACCCACAGATTGTTCAAAAGCCCTTTTGAAAAAAATATGAAAACGCAGGTAAAAACTGTATTTTTGCTTTTAGCAGAGTATGTGCTTTTTAATCTAATGCTTCCCAGGTGAGCTTAGCCATTAAAAAAAAAAAAAGACAAAACAAAAAAACCCCACCAAAATACCAAATAGAAAGCCCCACTCAGAGGAACTATGAATGCAATGCAAGTCAAGAGGGAACCATTAGCTGCTCTGTAGGACAGACAAGCACCACTGATTGTTAACCAGCTATTTATTCCTCTGTTAGGAGGTCCTTTAAAATAGAAGCAACCAGGTAGAGCATTAGAGTTGCAAGAGAGATGGTTATTTGGCCTAGAAGTGTACAAATAATTAACAGGAGAGGTGGGGATTCATAGTAGTTATTGGTGCTTTGGGGAAAACTATCATTAATAACTGATAAAAACTCAAGGGGTTATCTGTTGATGTACAATATTGAAAGAATGCACATCTTAAAATGGCATTCAAAACCAAGCATTTTAGAAAGACTTCATAACAAAGCAAAGGGCACATTTTAACAACTCAACGTACAGTTAACCAGATGTAACTGAAAGTTAGTCAGGTTTTCTGCTGGATAGAAGTGTGCTCTACAGGGGGTCGTATTAATGGAAATGGTTATGTTGATTTTTAATCAACCTGCATAAAATAATGAAATAGAGTGTCAAATTTAAACAGAACATATTTGGAGCAATGGTATGCATGCAACAAATGTGATCATAAAAATTTAGGTTAGGTGGCTCTAATAATAAGCCTGTTTCAAGAACCTTTTGTTCTACAGAAATTGGATGTGTTTGTAGTGACAGAGAAAGAAGAAAAGCAGGAGACTGTTCTTCTGATGGGTGAATTACTAATTATCTTCTTCCTTATGCAAGGATGTTCAGTAGCAACCAAAGAAATTATTAAATTACGTTGTTTTAATTTATTTCGTTGTTGCGTTGCACTCAGGCTTGCACTGCAATGGTCCTGGGGTATGCCCAAACACTGAGTGATTGTGCCTGTATATCAGTTTATACGTGTTTATCTGTGTGCTCAGCTCTGTTGACTGACATTTAGTGCCCTTGCACTGTCTGCAAAGTAATATTTGAAAAGTAAGTGTTTACTGAATAAGCTTAAATGCAGAATAACGCCTAGTCACAGATGGACAAACATAAGATTTATGTAATATAAAGGCAGTATAATGGCAAGTATTTACTGATTCTTTTGTTAAACTAATCTATTAACCAAAATAACTGTTTAAGTAACTAAATATTTAGAATGTTCTAGGATGGTTCCCAAGGACTGTGGTGAAATTTGGCTCAGCTCTTCAAAAAAACCAGTATGTTAAATGACATTGTTGCATCCACTCATGGCATTTTTTTATATTATATGATTGGAAAAAGTGTGTCTAGAAAAAAAGCTATGGACAGTTTAGAGTGCAAAGCTCTTTGAATTATTTATCTATCTTTAAGATTCAAGATACTTATAATTAAATATTAAAGATTAGGGTGCAGTGCTTTAGACTAAAAGCAAATGGTAAAGATAAATTAATAGCTGAGATACCATCTGGTAATTGTTACTAAATGTCCATTTGTATCTGAACAACTTATGTGTGCAGCTGACAGTGGGTTTTTCTCCTACAGAACCGCTTTAGTATCTTAAGGACCAGCTCTGAAGTATTGCTCCATTACTTTTAAAATATCTGCATAAGGCTAAATTTGCTGTTATTTAAACTTTGAGTAGAAGCCACTCTTCCAGACAGCATAAGCTTTAAAAAAACCCAGATACTGCTATTAGTATGCCAACAGCATTTGTACTGTTTCTTGTACACGCTAATCCACAAGTTTTAAACATTGGCACAGAAAAGGTGAGAATACATGACAGCTGTCCTTCGCAAAGGGACAGATTTATTTTCCATAGATAAAATTTGTAAATATAATTAATGAAGGGATGTGGAGTAAGGGGTAATTTAGAATCAGTATTATGACAAAATACTGAACAATAATTCATGGCATATAAAACATATCCATAATTAACTATTTCAGTTTAATGTGATATGTCATAGGAAAGAACATCAGTTATTACACAGTCATTGGCCATGTACTGTGAAAAACTAATATTCTGAGAGACCAGGAAAATTATTGTTGCTAATCTGTTTCCAAAAGCAAACGTGAACTGTCTCCAGATTTTCTTTCTACACAATTATTCTCTATATTTTGAGATAAATGACTGTGAGGCTAAATGCTGTGCAAGTATTTTGCCTGTGCTATGGCAGTAGTAGATGACAACTCCACTTTCATTCGGTCAAAGTACACAGAAAGATAGATGGTTATGCTGTTTTTATCCTATACTGATCAGGATGACACAAATTCACTTGTGCTTGGATCAATCTCACTGTTATGTTTGGTCAAATAATTGCTTTTCAGTTACATTACTTGAATTCTCATGTCCTGTTGAATGACGTGACCTCACAAGTCTCCAGGAGTTTATTCTGCAGATAGTTAATAAATAAACAAGCAAAGGTGCTCCTTGAGACAGGACTTTTGCTGGACCCCAGGATTTTCAAAGGTGATTCAACATACCTTCTTGATGCAGCCTCTGGCTTTGAAACCCAGAAAATGCTGCTGGTGGGAAGCTGAAATGAGGTAGACCTTGTTGTGCATGCCTTTCCATTCTAATTTCCCCAACTATACCCTCTAGATGTCTCCTTGCTCTCTTTCAGCTCAGCATTTCTTTGTTTTTTATGTATTTGTGAAAGGAGACAAGACTTTTTCACACACATAACAAGGGGGCAAGATTTCTGGAACCAAGAGGATAACTACACAACAGGAATTAACCTCAAACAAGTTTTCACTAGGAAGTTGTGCCAGGCCTTTCAAAGCAGGTTGATTTAGATCCTATGTGAGTGTCAGCAAGCAAGCACATTTCTATACAGGCAGCTTAGGATAGCTTCACTTCATCTGAGAAAGTGAAAAAAAAGAAAACATTGGATGCTACAAGTTGGAAGAAATTTTTTTGCTCACATTACCACCAGAAAGCCTTAGAAGGTCTTGAAATTTTTTGCTATGAAAGGTCCATGAACCAAATGGCTGTATTGAGTCTCTTGTGGAGGAAATCTTGAGTAAGGTGGAGCTGGAACAATAAAAGAGATTAAGATGTGTTTTTTTCATCTAGTGTTTCAGAGGAGGTGACAACTGTTGCAGGTACCACATTAAAACTACTTGTTAATGTAGTAATGCAACTTAAAATAGTCTCCACAATCATAACAAACTCCAGAAGTCCTTTGGCACAATGTCCTAATTGAAAATTGCTGGCAAACAGGATTGAGCAGTGACAAGGTGATGAAGGGGTAGTACTAAAGCAGTCTTGATAAACCATGCAACTTGATTGATTACTTCAATCTTTCATTCACCAAAGTAAAATAACTTTCCCTTCTATTAACTGATAGTTGGCTCATTTCTGAAATGAAAATCTCAAAAAAATATTTACAGAATAGTACCATGAAGAATTTAATTGCTTCTGTTAGAAGAATAATTTTTACCCTGTATTTAGGGTGAAAACGCTGCTATACTGCAAAGATATATATATTTGCAATAACAATAACAGAATGTGAAATGAAAGCTAAAACTTGCATTTGTAAGATATAAAACTTACACTGTGTGTATTATATGAATTTCCTTGTAATTGCATGAAAATAGTATATAGTGATTTTCTATCAAACACCAGGACAATCTTCTATACATCCTTTTACACGACAATATTTCTTCCAAACTTATTTATATCACCATGACATTATTCATTTTGCAATTAACCATTTTAATTCTATGCAGGTATGTGGCTATTTCATGTAAAATAGTTTTAACGTCAAGCAGTTCTTTAGCTCAGAAGTACTTCAGTCTCTGCATTTAATGACAGGTTTTTCTATGAAGCATAAAGATGTTGTCTTAGGGAGAATTGTCTATATGTATGGTTTAATTTCTTTTCAGCACAGTCCTGTAATATTTTGAATCTTGTTTCCAAGGTCCAGACACAACATGAGACAGTCCTGCTCTCTCTCAGGGTGAAACTGCAGATTTCCTTCCTGATTTAATTTCGGAAGTTACACATAGTAGCCTTGGCCTCCCGACTGCTGTTGAACTGAAAGTACTTAATTTGTAATTTAAGCAACGTTTTACAAATTTTAATTTTATATTGAAAACCTAAAATCTCTATTTAAAAAAAGAAAGAAAGAAGACAGACTCCAAGCAAACAAGCATTTAAAATGAAGCATTCAAAGACTTGCATTGTGGCATATTTATCCCGGCAAGTATAACCTTCAGCAGAAGTTAGTGGATTTTGTTTTAGATTCAGCAAAGTTTATACAGGCATGGTTACCCGTATTTCAGACTGGGAGTGAGAAATGACATGGTTCTGGGGAGCTTCAACAAGACACCTAACAAGAGCTCCATCATGGGACTTTAAAAAAATAATTTGCCTCATTTTTCCAGCTTCCCTGAACTTCAGAAGGTAAGATACAGAGGCACTTCCTTCTGCCAGGCAGTTCTTGCATCATTGTCTTAAAATCAGGATATACCCATGTTCTACATAGACTGCAGAAATAATTCTGAATGCCTCCTTACCTTCCAGGAGAGTATACTAATAGGACTCATGTCCTCTATTATTAGAACTCAAACAAAATCTGTATCTACTGCCCAAAATTGCTGTTTGTTTGTGGCAAATCCCCTGTGCTTCTCATTCTTCCACCACATCTAAGTCATGGGTACATAGGCCCTGTAAATATGAGCTGTGCTAAATAACATTGCAGGGGTACTCTGGGTTCCAGAGAAGCAGTAGCTCCGGTTTATTCTTATCTGTGAGCAGGTGACTGACTTGACTCTTTTACTAGTGAGTCGGTTCAAACATTGGACAAATAAGGTCTGACCTCTTTGCCTTCTCTGTCCCCTCTGCCTTGGGTGACGTGGCAGGTACTGCCTCCTCACATGGATGGTTGAGAACAGCCCTGGGGAGAAGGACTTGAGGGTGCTGGTTGATAAGAAACTCAACATAAGTTGGCAATGGGCCCTCCTTGCAGTCCAAAAAGCCAGCTGCATCCTGGGCTGCATCGAAAGAAACGTGACCAGCAGGTGGAGGGAGGGGATTCTTCCACTCTGCTCTATTCTTGTGAAATTCCACCTAGAATACTGTGTCTGGAGTACCTCTCCTACGAGGACAGGCTGGGAGAGTTGGGTTTTTTCAGCCTAGAGAATAGAAGGCTCCATAGGGACCTTATAGCAGCCTTCAAGTACCTAAAGGGAGCAAACAGGAAAGATGGAAAGTGACTATCAGGGAGTGTAGTGATAGGTTGAGGGGTAATGGTTTTAAACTTGGAGGGGGTACATTTAGATTAGATGTTAGGAAGAAATTCTTTACCATGAAGGTGGTGAAACACTGGAACAGGCTGTCAAGAGAGGTGGCAGATGCTCCAGCACTGGAAACTTTCAAGGCAAGGTTGGAAGGGCCTTGAGCAACCTGGTGCTGTGAAAGGTATGGCAGGTAAGTTGGAATTAGACGATCTTTAAGGTCCCTTCCAACTCTAACCGTTCTATGATTCTATGTGAAGTGTGGCCATAGGACCAGAGAGGTCATCCCTGCCTCTGACTGCGTAATAAGCTCTTCTAATATTGACTCAGGATAGCTTGTTGAGACTTCCCTGAATGTAATACAAGTAGGAGCTTAAGATTTTGTGGTCCAAACTAGTATGCAGAAGTAATATACAAGTACGGAAGTTCTATGCACAGACATGGCTGATGTGAACCTTGCAGTAATAAGCAGAAGAATACCAAAACAAGCAACAATGAGTAAATTAGTTTGCCATTAATGCTGTAAGATAAAACCAACACCAGGTCTATAGTCTGCTCTTCCTCCTGCTTTCTACAATCAAACCTGTTATTGCTGCTTGCACGGTTAACAGCCCACACATCTGATGGTCTTGGAAATAACACTAATGCTTTTCCCACCTGCCCTTGCCCTCTTGATAACCAGCTTTACCTACACTTGCATCCACCGCCCCTCTGCAGTGTAGCTGCTATGATCATAGTGTCCAAAGCCTCCAGAGTCCAGGAGGGAGACAGAAAATACTTTGAATCCTGTTAAAGATGAGTTAGGGTTGCATTTGTGTTGAGCAATGTGGACATTACAAAATAGCTCTCTGATTAACTGTTTTATCTTAGATTAGTAGGACTTGGTGTTGCAAAATATCCTGCAGAGATCTTCCAGTGCTCTTTGAATGGACTTATGTTCTCAAAGTAGGATGTTAACAGACACTTATACTTACATATAAATGCCTATATTTAGAAAACATATGACCTTTAATTTGGTACTTTTGTTTCTTGCTTTTGCTGGTGATCTTTCATGATGTTACAGTTAACTGAATCCAGGTTTAATCTGATTTCCACTTTATTAACAAAGGAAGCCATGAAAAAATAGACTAGTATTTCCAGGAAGCAGCAATGAGTTTCCAGATTTGACTTGCCATGTACTATTTTGTGACAAAGCTGATTGACATTCTCCTGGTTACTATTTACTTAAATACTAGCTTTCTACCAAAGACTAAACAATGTATAATCCCTACAGAACCCTGAGCTGCTTATATTAAAGTCAGATGTGAGGTAAAATGGAGAGTTTCTGTTATTTTTGGCTCAGTAATATGCAATTATGGTAATTTCTACCAGTATACTCAATGCCTGCACTTTTGTGACAGAACAGAAGAGGCCTTTGCTTGACTGTTTCTCTTCCATTAGTGACAGGATGACTTAACCACGTTAATACAGGCTGGAGATTTTCTGTGTCAGAGATGACTTTTCCTGCACTTGAGAGAGAGAGGAAATGTATTGCAGGGTGGAGGTGGGGGAGATTATAAGCAAAGTACATTGTTATGCACTGAGGCACATAGCTAGGTGAACACAGATGCGGCTATTCCTCCCAAGTGGCCAACATTTTCCTCACTTTAATGGCTAGCTCCAAGAAAGAGGTTGCTAATAGCTGCAGCTCCAGCTAAGTTTAGCGGGGTCTTAATAGAGGTTCAGAATGCACTGGCAGGAGCAACACACAGAGCACCAGGGAGCTGGTGTACTCTCTTGTCCCGTAGTTCATTAAAAATTCCAATGAATGTCAGGTATGGGTGAAAGAGACAAAAGGGCTTTTACCAGAAATTCCAAAACACTACCAAGAACAACCATGATTTGAAAAATAAATAACAAAGCTAATAACTAATTATAAAAACAGTGTACATAATTTCTCAGTTTCAAGTGTGTGACTAGGTTCCTTTGAAATAATTACAAAACTGTAGAATCATAGAATGGTTTGGGTTGGAAGGGGCCTTAAAGATCATCTAGTTTCAACCCCCCTGCCATGGCCAGGGAAATATTCCACTAGACTAGTTTGCTCAAAGCCCTGTCCAGCCTGGCCTTGAATACTGTAGAATGAAAGCTGAGAGATATTTTTCTTTTTTAATCTTTCTGTTCATTGCTACCAGCTTGGCAACGGTAAAGAGAAATAAAGAAAACCTAGCTTTGCATGTGGTTGGACAGGATGTTGGACTCCTACTAGTGCTACAAACATGGGAAGTAGGAGATGGAATATCATATTCTCAGGGAAAAAAAAAAAAAAACCAACAAAAAAACCCCAACAGGTCTTACAAGTTATGTTTCCACTTAGCATAGAAAGTGAGAGCAAACACAATTAGAACAGATTTAAGCTTCTTTTTTCTTTTTTTCTTTTTTTCTTTTTTTTTTTCTCTTCATGTAAAAAGCTACAATATAAGCAACAGGAGATGTGTAATTTCTTTGCCAGACTTCAGATTCTCATTACATTTGCCAGAACTATCTAAGTAAAAATATTATTTCTATTGTCATAGGCATCATTAAACAGAGAACCTAGAATTTGCCTGGAATACACATTTCCTGAGTCATAATCACCATTAACTTGAGTTATAACTATTCATATCTCAGAACCTTCATTCATTATAACTGTTAATATTTTCTAGCACCTACTAATGATTTGCAACATAAATATTGTAAAAGATGTTCTTTCCTCTAAAAAATCGACAACCAAAATCAAATATTGAAGCATACATAAAGTTAAAATTCTCATTTACTAAAAAACTGACATATATTTCAGCAGACAATAATTAGTTTATGACACATAATCAGGTAGTTTGCAACACTAATACACCACCCAAATGAAGATGTAGTGAGTTCTGTACTCCCCAAAACAGCTCATCATCCATGCCAAGATAGAAAATACAAGATTCAAGATAGACTGTTTGTTTGCTACATCTGAACATTCACTTTCCTTGGGAATTTGTAAGATTTTTCAGGTTTAGGAAAATTATGTGATGGCCTATGAATTGACAAACTGGGAAGTGTTACTGGTTTTTGCAAATGACCAAACTCTTGCTCTTAAGTAGGATAATTATGAAGACAGTGGTGAAACATGAACCACATTATCAATGTACAATCTGTAGATATTTATTTAATTGCTTTGTGGATTTTAAGGAGTAGTGTCATTGCTGCATAGTGTATCTTGGTATTGCAACTGTGTGGCATTGAGTGTGACCCCACTGCAACTTTCTGTCAAAAATAGCCATGTTATTTATATTTCCCATCCCCAAATACTGCCCTCTCAGAAGGCTTCCTTTTCACAGTGGATGTTTCTGATCATGACTCATCAGCTGGCTGAATAAAATCTAAACAGATAAAAGAAAAAATATTTTTATACAATGTAACATACACAATAATCCACTATTTCTTCTGCATATTTCTACAAAGTTTGTATAAGGTGTCTGTTGTGAGGTTGATTCAGCTCAGAGGTATGCAATATTTTGCTGTTATGACTCTCTAGAATTCTTTGCCCTCCAGTTCAAGATGCACTGTCCCCTGACTCACAAGAAGTGAGGAATTAAAAGGTAGCACTGCCAAATTTCCAATACACACAAGATGAGAGATATAAACAATCATTTCCTCATAACAACAATATGAGCTAAGCTGGACTCAACTAAACCAAAGTAAAACCTGCACAATAACAAAGCTAATTTTTCTTATACACTGTGATTCAGTATCTTCTTCAGGTCACATATTTGAAATACTGGGTATAAAAAGTGCAGAATTAATTTCTATAAGTCACCAACCAGCCAAGGCCAAGTCTGGACAGCATTAATCTATACTTTATATCTTTATATATAAAGATATATATAGTATATATCTTTATGCATGAACATATACACATGTGTAAGTTGTCAGTATTATTAATACTCCATAAAGGATGAGAACTCAGAACCGTAATTTCTCAAGCCCTCTTATACCTTCTCACAGTAATTATGTTGGTTTGTTGGTTTGGTTGGTTTTTTGTTTTGTTTGTTTGTTTGTTTTTTTAATTATGGGTTTAAAATTCAACATCTCTATACCTCAATTAGGAAGAACTTATCTTTCTTTTGTCCTGACTTCAACTTCTGCTAAAAACTGTAAAAAAACCCTTAGAAATATTTCCTTTGTCCTCAGAGCCTTATTTTTGTGTTACATTTCAAATATTGCTATAATAAAACCAACACTTAGCCATATTTTTGTGTCTCTGAGGGCTTTTCTTTAATTCCTATGATAGTCAGAGACTTTAGGACTGCTTTGCAAATCTGCTGTTATCACCGCTGTTTCCTTCAACACCTGCAAAGCTTCATAGGATGTGGAACCGAAAATTCAAATAATGCTGTAAACTGCCATGCAGAAAAAAAATGACATGTTTTAGAATGACATGTAGTAGGGAAAGAACTACAGATATACACAAATATGCAAATACAGCTATATGAAAAAATGTTGATATCTGCACACTCAAAACTTGGAAAATTCTACCCCATTCATGAGTCTTCTTTTGTCTGCCTTATTGTATTTTTCTTGAGCAGCAAATGTCAACCTTTTTCACTGTGTTTGACCCTGAAGTATCTCTGTGAATATCTGTCTATGAAAGGGTGTAACCCTCCTCCATTATTACTCATAGACACCACAATATCATCCAGGGCTTCTTTTCCCAGCTTAACAGAGCTGAAATCTCCTTGAAGAATAGGGTTTCTCATGAGGAGAGGAGGAGAAAACTTATCAACAAGTCAGAGTGAAGGAGAGCTTTGAAATTGAGCCAAAAAAAAAGACCCAATCTAGTAAGGAGACTAAGACCACTAAGCCATACCATTACAGACTAGTAGGAAGCAAAGGTTTGATTTGGTTGGTCTGAAAAGAAGACTGCAGAATGAGGGCCTGAAAGAACAGGTTACAGCAGATGTGGTAAGAAGTGATTAACCACGTAGGAGAAAGCGGTGACAACAAAGGCTGATAGGATTTAGTGAAACAGGTGTTTTAGAGGAGGCAAAGAGAGAGGAGTTGGAAAAAATTCACAAAAGCAGGCAATCAAGTAACAAAGAAACAATAATAGTATAAGGGTGTAAAGAAAATAAGGAAAAAGAGGTATTTATTTAGACCATCTTTCCATTTTAAGTAGGCCATGATTATAAAATCTACCAAATTCCTTGCAAAATACAACATTGATTCAAATCTGGTACTTTGGAAGTAATATATTCCCTTCACACTTATAAAATAAGCAACTTCACACAGAGGGTAGACAGGTAGGCAATTTCAGAACAGACTGCCCTGGCAAAAAGAAAGAGGAAAGCGGTATGTCTTCTGAGCCATGGAGGAGAGATGTGGATCAGTAGTAGGAAATTCATACTCTAGTGCACAGATTGTATCTCTTCTCTTACAGAAGAGATCTTTTTCTATCCTATCTCACTGTGCACATGGTAGTAAAATGTTGTAAATGTAAAAGTGATGAGGAGGAGACAAAATATTGGATATGATGGTGACATTGAGTAAATGGAATTTTGAATTTGAACATTTGCCTTCTGTGCATGTAAATTGCTGTGAAGTCAGCAGATGTCTAGGTCATCTCTTTTAGTGACTCTCATTATCAGGTTAGTTTTTGTGAAGCAACAGTTTTTTTGGCTAGGATGTTCTTGTTGGAAAAGAAGACACTTGTCTAGTGGAAAAAAAGACTCCACAATAAACGGTCGAATGAAACTGATTGAGAGATAAAAAGAATACTGCGAGGAGCTTTGTATTTCAGAAGCCTTTCCCTTTGAGCAAAGCTGGTTTAGCTTCATTTTCCTTGCAAGCTGTCTGCAGGCTCAAACTGAGATCTAGAAGTTGTTATTCACGCCAGAGAGGCAATGTACAATCCTCCCCCCCTCCC
>VXBW01003107.1:422186-450723 GCA_013400375.1 Thinocorus orbignyianus
AATTCTGGATGTGCAAGATAGTGAATGAAAACAAAGTATTATGAGCTGATACTATCACTGTACCCTGTAATATCCAGTGAAGTTGCCTGCACAGGTACTGATAAGGTAAGCAGAAGCGAAGTGCAACTCTTGTCCCTCAGTCATCTGTATGTATAGACTGACAAAGTCAAGCTGCCTTCTTTCAAATACAGCCTGTACATAGTTTAGGCATAGCCTGGACAGGGGACTTCTCTAAGCAGGCAGTCTGGATGAGGCCATGGCTTCTGTGTGGAGGGTGCTGGTTCACTGCTGCCCTTCGTGACCCTTTAGGGTCAAGGACTACCTTCACTGCTCCAGTCGTGGGAGCAGGGACAGAGAGAGAGTGAAAACACCCCTCTTCTTCTGAATCTGTTTATATGAGTATGATTCACTTATCTTGTAATGTTTTGTCTTAGAGTGGAACTGCAAACAACTGCTTCCCTAAATGGAAACCTCTAAGCTGTGTAATGGTTATGTTTAGACTCTTGGAACACTACTGAATGCATAACATTAATTCTATATATCTGAGTGAATAGGAAAGTATATTCTTTATAGAGTAAGACAAAATGGACATAATGATTAATATATTTCAATATTTTATGCATTCATGACAAATGTACTGCCTAATCAACTAAAACAGGTGCTAATAACACCAGTGAAGCTGACGTTGGGGGCAGTATTGTGCATAGAGATTTGGAAAGACAAACATCAGTGCAATTATCAACAGCAGATAATTTTCTAGAAATTCTCAATTTTTGGATAAAAAAGGTTTTAATGTTTGCATTTAACTCTAGTACTCATTAAAAATTTTAAAAAAAAGTTATTTCAGTAAATAACAGACTTAACAGTACCTGTAAAATCTTCCAAGTAAAAATGCTCAAGGTAACAGTACTCTTTGCGATTCACATAGAGAAGAGAGCATCTCTCTATAGTCAGAAATGACATATGAACCGACTATAACTACCTTTACGTACTTTTTTGCCCAAACTTCTGCAGATCCAGGGGAATTTTGCCCTAAGAAAAAACAAGAGATCTTTCTCAGGATCTGAGCTCTGTGACTATATCCGCCCATGACTTCAACACAGCACTACCAACAAACAATGCTGTAATCGACCAGGATCCTCCCTCAGTTCTCTGTGAAAACACTATCATGTTTGTTTACATGTTCAGGCGGTTTTGGTGCATGTCTTGTTTCATTGGCAGCTCTGAAAAGGGCACATTCTTTAGCGATGACATGCTCCTGGATTCACCCCAAAAGCGCATCAGACTGCACAGGATATGTTGTTATCTGCTCTGCAACACATAGACAGTAAATTAACCACTATCGGTCAAACAACAGACAGCTAAATTGAATGTTTTCATGTAGTTTTCTTTAATTGACTATATTTCTTGATACCTATCTTTCCTGATATTGCAAGAAGATTAGATGCAAGAAGATTAAGTCTGTCAAAACAATGGGGGAAATTATTATAGGCAGCAAAGATATGACACTCCATTAGTGGCAGGCGCTTTTCAAACTAATGCCCCGTAGTGTGTATTACACACATTCACAATCCCTTCTTTCATGGTTCTGTAAGTGTATTTATCCTATGAAAAGAAAAATAGATTCACAGCTTTTGCAAACATGCCAACAATTGCTCCAAATCCTTGAGGAGCCTAAAACAAATGTATCTTGAAGTGTAACATTTTGAGGAATGCACAGAAAATGAGAGCACGTTTAGGGGTGGTTGTGCATTTTTAGGAGGATTTTATAACTGTGCAATTAGATTCCTTCTAAAAAATGAATTTCAATATGTACCTGATGCTGAAAATCCTAAATGCAGAGTATAATTTGCAAAAAATTATCCTTTCAATCAAAATGAATAAGTAAGAAAATCCAATAGTCAGAGAAATGCCAAATTCAGTCATTCTCTGAAGACTAAATGATATTTTCAGTGCATGTCTCCCAACTATTGGTTTACTGAGAAAATTCATATGCTCCAGTAATATGCACTAGATGTTCATATAGATGTCTGTCTGAGAATTTACAAATTTCACTGAAAGTCTCTTACTGCTACCAGGATTCAGGATGTAGCTATACCACGTGTCATTAAAAAAAAAAAAAAAAAAAAAAAAANAAAAAAAAAAAAAAAGTTCATGAACAAGTTTGTACCTTACATAATATGCTTTTAGATTGTGTCACACATGCCCATGAATGTTAAAGCTAGATTTATACAAGGTCGTTTAACACGGCGTATTTTAGATCAAATGCAAAAAGACTTTCTGTCTCCATGTTGTAATCTGCATCTCTTATTAAAATACTTACCTTATTTCTGCACTCTCGTGTCTTATTTTATGTTCATGACAAACACAGTGGTAATCTTTATCAAATTAGCTTTGCCTTTAGTTTCTGGTATTTGTGCTTTATGTGGCCAAGTATACATACTCCTGCTTGATATGTGAGTCTTGACTTGCTTTATTTTTTTTTCAATTGACATTTGAAAAACCTCCAGTCTGCTTTCCTATTGCTTGCATTTTGCATCCTAGTTTTCAAAAAAAAAAAAAAAAAGTTCCCTTGCCCTTCCCTTGTGTGTCTCCTAAATTATGAATTATTCAACCACTGTACTTAAAAACATTATCTGTTTTCAGTTCACACTACATTAAACACTGCAGTGACATCAGTCAATTGTCTTTATCATGCTGTCTTCAAAACTGTAAGTGAACCAGATTTCAGTTGCAGACAGAACTGCAACCTTGAGTATACTGTTTCTGTACAGCAGCACATAAGATGACTACTATAAAGTAAATTTCTGTAGAAAATAATCAACAATCAGATGGAGTAAGAATTTAATAAAAAATTATAAGCAGGATTTGTAGTTTGATGTAAAAATCCCTTATGCCTGGGTACTGATTGTCATTAGCCTTGACAAATACATTGGGCTATGTTAGATAACCTCATTAGCTAAGCTCAGTTTACCTCAAGTCACAGATGCTTTTTGGGACATTAAAACTGATAATCACTTTTTCAAGACTGATGTTAAGAATAAAGGTATGTAATTTCCCTTAGGTCAAAAGCTGAGTGTTTTATAATGTTTTCTACGTTTTTGCTTTGTTCTTCTGGAAGTAAAAAACTAAATGTTGGCAAGGAACGTGGGAATTTAAAATTAATAATATCTCTTCTTCTCAAAATATTTCTGTTGATTTTGCAGCCATGCACTTGATAGCTCATAAAAACAATAATAGTGTCAGTGCCAAAGTACAAAGAAGAAAAAAACAGCCCGAGGTAATGGTTTTCCAAAGCTACAGATACTATAGATGCTGAAATACATGGAAAAAAATAAAGGATTGTTGTTGGCAGAACATGGAGGGTAGTGATTAATCTCAGGAAGAAAGGGGCAGATGTCAGATACTCATCAGCAGACAACACAAGAGAAGAGCATTTAGAAAAACAAGATGCTTATGTTGCACCAAGATGGCTCATCTTTCAAGCAAATATGGTCAGTATGACCAAGTCAGCATATATCTTCAAAATGTCTTCTGTGATGGATGACACAATTTTTCTTTACTTCAATCCTTTTTGCACTTCTTAAGAAATGTTAATTTTCTGAAATGAAAGATCATTTAAATACAATATTTTGTGCATGGATTGCACAATGGAAAGGTAAAACAATCTTATTCATGCAGATATCTTTGTGATTTTTTTTGTTGTACTTGGTACATATTCATTACATACACTTAATTGGCTTTACTTCTGTTGAATTATGAAAACATCTTCAGAGATCCACCATAAGTGTCTCCACGTAATATTGCTTCCTGCGTTTCTGTATCAAATCTCAATTATCTTGGCATAGAAGCTGGAGTCACATCTGTATCATGATAAATGTCCACAAGTTTGCAGGTGCTTCATATATCAGTCTGGAAGTGAATTTTATCCTCATACTGAGATGAGAGGTGTTTGAGCAATGAGTTTGGTTCTCAGTGCTCTGAAGGATATTAAAAAGCATTTATGCACAAGTAAGACAAGAGTGGCTGCTGCTTTTTTACTTCTATGCAATGAATGTTTCATCACTGTTTATTAAGAAAGATGAAATGTTTACAGTGCTGTTTGGTACTGGTAAGATAAGCAGATTTTAAGTTATGGGGGGAATTAACCCAAACCTTAATTTTAATGCTCCGTATGTTTAACTGGAGAATACCCACTCCACTTCTGGACTAATATAAGACAAATTGAATCTATATTCTTCTTGCCTGTGGCTAAATGGTGTCTGGGAGTGCTATCAGTAATCTGAGCTTGTGGACGGTTAGAGTGGTCCCTGGCATGAGGATTAGCACCAGCAATGCACAACGGAGC
The DNA here is from genome assembly GCA_013400375.1 of Thinocorus orbignyianus. Taxonomy (NCBI): domain Eukaryota; kingdom Metazoa; phylum Chordata; class Aves; order Ciconiiformes; family Thinocoridae; genus Thinocorus; species Thinocorus orbignyianus. Next base: position 426,535 of record VXBW01003107.1, read on the forward strand.
CAGGGGGTTAGTGTGGGCCAGGCGCCATCCCCAAAGTGCAATTTAGATGCTGCCAGCCACTTCTGAAGGGTCAGAGAGTTTAAAATGCATCTGGGCTGCTCTGTGCTGGGGAGCATACTGTGCATGTTAAATTTACTACTATAAACTGTGCTTTTCAGTTTGCTGCTGCTTGCAGAGGAAAAGAAGGGACTGCAGACACAGGACGCATGCCACCGTCATCTGTTCTTGGGCCAGCTGCGGCAGTGTGGCATTGACTTTGCAACACCATTGTCTGCCAAGCCTAAAATGGGGATGGCCTTGGTCAGGAAGAGCCTTGATGTTGTGGGAAATAATGGCAGATGGGTTGTGAAAGCATCCTGAACATGCTTATTGTCACCACAGCAAGGACAGAGGCAACTGAGCTACTCTTCAAACATTCCAGCAGTATAGATGCCTGTAGCTGATCCAGGAACCAGTCCGGGCTCCATCCTTGACATCTCTTCCCTTTGCTTTTTTTCCTTTGGCTGTAAAACTAACTACTGGGTTTTGCAGGGGTTTGTGAATCTAAGCTGCTAGACACTGGAGCTAGTTTTGTATGTCTGATCTTCAGTGGTGTACAACAATAATATCTTTATTAGAGAAAGAGCACTGGAGGAGAATAGTCTCCTCAGCCAAGACTTCATGTTAGTTTGTACTTACCCCCCGTCTTTCACAGGCCTCTCAACCAGACAATTTTGGACTTTTACAATCACTAACCCTTCCTATGATTTACAGTGACTATACTTCTGGTTTCACAGTGTTATGCCAGAGTTATTAATCAGCCTCTTGAGCTCATCTTCAGCCCCAATTCCTCTTGTAGCAATGGTGTTTATCTCTTACAGTTCATCCAGTTTCCACATAAAATAGCCAGCAGCATGGAAAGTGTCTTGAGGATGTGTTTAAGGAGTAGCTTTCAAAATGGCTGCTCTTAAAATAGGAAACTTCAGCAGCAGAATGTGTGACAGGGATTAATTACAATACAGAACCTAAATAAACACCTCCCATAATCATCGGAAATAACTACAGGAGGGCTATGATATTTGCAGTGTGAACACATGACTCAACAAACTCCCCTGATAAAAAGCTGAGAGCACTTGGAGAAGATACTTAAAATTTCTGCTGATCTGATTAAACCCTTTTTTTGTAAATAGATTAAGTGATACAGGCTGCTGGAAACCAGAGGAATAACTTGGCTGAAATCTTGCTAAATGCCTTCTGAAAGGCATAAAGTCGACATAATCTCTCTGGTTGGGAACAAACTGGATTATGAAAGTCCTGTCAACTAGAAAGATATTACGCTTACATGGATTTATCCAGTGGCATCGAGTCAATCTCCATTCAGGGAAAAAACAAGCACTGATTTAAAAGTACACCCGTAATGTGCTCTTATGGCAGGTACAGGGAGCATTACAGATCATGGTGAGTGTGAGCTGAAAATAATCTATCATCTCTCTCTAGTTCACAGTAAATAAAATTACTTTCTAAAGGGTTGTGATTTGGTGCTAGATGGAAAACTATGAAAATTGCAAATTACATCTCATTGAGCAATTCTTTTTTTTTTTTTTTTTTTTTTTCCCCCTTCCCCCCCCTTCCCATAGGGGGCTTAACAGTCCTGTAGTTAAAAAACTAAGCATTTAGGGTAGTGTCTTTTTGACACATATTCCATGTCTCTTTCATCAGACAGGGATCAAGCTTTGCACGTGATCCTACAAGTGACACACATCTGGAAATCCAAAAATAAAAGCATGTGTCATGGAACACTTGCTGATTACTGAAAAACTTCACTGTGGAGCTATAAGGAATCACACCAAGACCACACAAAATCCAACTGCTCTTCCTTCCATGTCTTTCCCACCTCGTTTGCACATTTTGGCAAATTTTGGCACCTGGATTCATCCGGTCTCAGTGTTATATCCGTCCAACCTGTCCACTTATCCCATGTGCTTGTAATCTGTAGTAAATTTAGCTTTCATTATTAGCAGAATTTATGAGCTGAGTCTATCTTTGTAGCAGAGACTAAGTGGATACTTCTGTGGCGATATACTATGAACAGTTTTCTGAGGGAATAAAATGCTAAAAGTCACTCTAGCCATTTTGGAGGATGAGATTCCTTGGAAACAATCCCATAAAACTATTGGAACTTATACTATTTTTAGGATCTACTTTTGTAAAGACCTTTGAGCAATGTGCTGCCAGGCTCTGCAAGGCCTATGTCCATTTTCAAACTTGATTTAGGCACTAAAGGCAGAAGCCACAAGAGAAATTTAATGCTGTGATGGCAACTTGGGACCTTCAGCAGGGAAACGAGGGCTGAAGTACTTGCAAATAGAGAAGTGTCCTGAAACTGAATGTTTCCTATTACAGGAAGGCACTCTGACTTCCTTACAGTTCACAGGATACAGGTTTTTATCTGCTCCGCCTTCAGCCTCCTACGCCCCAAGTTTTCTTTACAACCAAATCTGGTAAGTTGGATCTGAGAAAGGTAACCAGTATGGGCCTTCTAGATCTCTTTTTGAAATACGACGTAGTTGAAATACGGGATAGTGATCTTGCCACTCAGCATTAGCAAAGATTTAAGACACCCTCAGCTTGTCAAGAAACAATCTGTAAAGCGTACAGGGAAGGAGACGGTGGCAATTTGTGAGCATGGGGAACTCTAACAAGGTTTTGTGGAGTATGGATTTGGAGGTGCTGACTAGGCATTTTTGTTCTTCCATGGGTCTAGTACTTAGTCCTGTTAAATGCTAGGGGGCTTAGTCTTCCTCATGACCAAGTCATGTCTAAAAGTGAGTCTGGCTCATTTTGGTCTTGTAATATTAAGTGAACTCAGAGTTTCCTCACACTTGCTCTCAGAAGAAGGTGTTCAGGCAGAAACTGATCACAGAAGAGGTTATTTTTTTCTTCTGATAGCTGAACAGGAGGGTTTTGGGGGAGAGGAACTCATGAGCTTGTGGTAGGAGGAAGAAGAGAAATTTCCTCCCAGTTCTGATCCAGTCTCATTGCCCCAGGCTGCAGCAGCTGATACAGACATCCCCACAACCTCCTCCTCCCCTGCCAACTCGGAGTGGAGCAGAAATCAAGCAAATTCTTCTGTCTTATCCACAGCTCCCTTCTTTTTTCTGTGCTGTGCAGTGTTGCTGCTCGTCAGCAACATTTTCCCTGGTTTCCCCTGAGCTGCTGATCCAGCACATCCCAGTGCACAGTAGAGGATGAAAGAAGGTATAGTGGTTTGAGAGGTCAGAGTCACAGTAACCATGGATAGTAGATTGACTTTTGCCATGTGCACATGTATGTCAACACTTGGCACACTTGTACCTTCAGCAGTGAAGGCCCAAATAACATTCCGAACATGAGTTCCATCCTGATGCTGCCTGCCTGGTCCTTGCTGTCTCAGTCCCAAGCAGAGGAAAAAAACCTCAAGGCAGTTATGCAGGACATAACAGGAATCTGAAGTTCAGAGGATATGTGTAATATTTGTGGCCAGTCAGTTCCATAGGCACCATTACCTCATAGGAATGTCTTCATGAGAGTATCTTCCCTGGGTAGCTGCCACCCCTAGGAGAAAGAGGTTACCATTCCCCTTTCCATTATCCCCTGCTAAGGTGTGTTTTATTGGCAAATTACAAAATGTGAAGCCAAGAATGGTGCAGGCAACAGGCACTGAGATTTTACTGCTTAAACAGGGGACACAGAATGAGCAAGAACAGAAATAACGTCTTGCTCCATGTCAAAGCTCATACAAAAGGCACCTGTAGAAGCTGATATATGCTCCCAGCATGTCAGTGGGAAAGACAAAAAAGTCTGGTATTGAATACCCAATTCTGGCTCTTTGTCTAGAGAGAAAAAAGTCTCCTCCAGCCCATGAAAAGTAATTCTACAGTGACTGAAGCAGCTGCTGGATGTGAAAATCTGAGGTTCACTAAGACAGCTAGAGCAGCAACTCTTGGAATTATCATTGCTGCAACAAACCACCTCCAACCTCCTGAAGTTGCTGACAAAATTCACTGCATACTCTACTAGATTTTGGCACAGACCCTGACAATATCAGAGGTTCCTCAGACTCTGCAAGAAGACAGCAGTGATTGAACAGCATCAGAATGAAAATTTTCTTCAACATTCATCTTTGAAAATGTATCCACCCTAGCAATGATGCTGTTTGACAATGCATACCAATGATACACTACAATATAGCTAGGAAGAAGGTAGCATTGTAGGATGAATAGTGTACACTTACAAGAAAAAGAAGAACAATGATTATGAGTGCTTTTTAATATTAAAGCTGTCACTGAAATTTAGTTGTGGTGAAGCTGAAGGGTGTTTCCAAGTTTGAATGCTGAATCATTGCCATCTAGTGGTAGTAGGGTTGGGTGTTGGTGGTTTCTTGTGGTTTTATGGTCATGAAGTTCACAGGCAGTTTAACATTATCAAAGTTCCACCTAATACAAAGAAAAAATATCATGATATCTTTCATACTCTTGTGAAAATTGTCTAAATATTCCTCCAAGCTGAGCAACTAAAAGCCATTAATATATAACAACCAAGATATGCGCAAATTCAGAAATACTTAAATTTCCATTAGTTAAATAACTGTATCCATCACTGATGAAGATTATTTGCTATTGAACGCAGCACTGCATCACAACTTATCCAACACTCCCAATTGTAAAACAACATCTTTGCTTCACTGTGGCCCCAGGAGATAGGAACACCAGGCTGACCAGCACTAACAACCTTGTATCAGTTTACCTAACAAAAGGTATTTCCTCTGATGATACGTCCCACAATGAGCTGTATTTTCTTAGCTTTTAATTATGAACACCAGGTTTCCAGATGTTTGTCATCCCACCTGTCCCCTCAGCAATAAATTCTTCTATGTCAATAAGAGTTGACAAGGACAGGAGTTAACAAGCAGGATTCATTTCAAAGCTTTGCAGGAAAACAAAGAAGTTCTGAGCCCCCTGCAGTTGGTTGTATGAAAAATTAGCTACTTTGGTGGTCTGTTTGCCTACAGAGTGCTGGCAGAAGTAAAACGGCAGAAACAAATGCAGTGTTATCTTATTACCCCTACAGGTTGACTGTGACAGTGGGTGTAAATTAGAAGACAAACACAGTTGTGAGTATTGTACCTTTATGCTCATAAGGTGAGAGTCCTGAAATTCTACACATCCTATATATCAGCTGATAATTTGCTTAATATATTCCTCACTCACAGATTTATAGGAGAGTAGCTAAATTCGTTCTGTTTTGTATTCTATGCAGTGCGTTAAATGCAGCCCTTGGATAAAATGTTGCTTTAATTTCTTCCTAGTTTCAGTGCCGATCTACAGCTCACCAGGGAAGAGAGACAAAGGATAGGAGGGTTGCACTAAAATGTGAAGTGGTGATGTGTTAAATATCAAAATTCAGTAAAGACTGAGGCACATCTAGATGACAAAAGCAAAGACTCTTTGGGCGGGAGATCAAAGCAGGCCCAGAAAAACTGCGGTGAGAGGATTCATTGCTTTGTGTTTATTACATTGCTGTTTATTACATTGTCCTTTTTTATGTTTACCCCTACTCTTTTTCTTTTTCTCTAATGGGTTGCATAATGCTTTTCAAATGTGTCCTTTTATTGAGATGCAAGTCTCAGCCTTATTTTGTAAACAATACTGGTATCAGACATTGGGCTTTGAAAACACTACTGCTGCTGCAGACTTTCCCCCTCTTGTAAAGAAGACCTCTGGGACTTATTTAAAAAAATCCAACAACACTGGAGTTAAAGGTCCTTACACCTGTGAAGGTCTAAAATGTTTTTATACACATAAGTGTATGGATTAGGAAATCTAAGAAATCTTGTAAAAGTTAAGTGTCTTTACGTATTTAGTACATGAAAAATCTGTACCTATACATTAAGCATCTGCAACTGATGCATATATATATATATAGTAAATATAGTATGTAAGTATATATGGTAATGTGTTTTATATAGTAGACTGGAATCACATACATACTTTATTTCTTTTCCAAATTGATGTAGTTTATGCTATTTCTGACAGTACTTGAAAGAATTAAGAACTACTGTGGTCTGCCCTTGCAAACAGGAGAAAATCAACAATGAAGGAAAACACTGAAAGTGATATATTGCTTTAATTTATTTCTATCACAGGCAATGCATTGCCAAGTAGAATTACTGTTAACTTTCAGCAAACTCCATTTTTTGATAGGAATTTGATACGGGAACTGTACAAATGGTACAAAACTTCAGAAATGATCAGAAATGTGACACCACTGACCTGTAACATCTTCTCTGTATATCTTCTCAGTTGCATCAGCTGGGGCTTCAAAAGTTTATAAGCTACTATTATTATCAAACACTTTGCTTTTGTTGGGCATAAAATCATAGATTTCTCAGCTGAACTGGAGTCCCTGGAGATTTATTTGTAAGAATGTGGTACAAGCACAGTAGCTGGCAGTGGTGTGAATGGACGGTAGTTCTTGGTACTCAACCTTTCCTGTATACGCCTTCCAGCATTAATTTTTATAATTTACTAAAACAGCCCTTGCTTTTAAAATCTTGACAGCCAAAGGAATGAAAAAATACCTTTTGCCACCTCTTTAAAGGTGCCTAGGGATTACGCTTGAAGTTCAGACTGGGCTCAGTGTCAAACTTGCCAGATGTTCAGTTTAATGTTGGGAGACCATCTGATGAAAGCCTTAAGGGAAGTAGTGTGGGCTTGGCCATCATCTGCCAATCCCTGTGCCTTGCTGTGACCTCCAGTGCCCAGGACTGGACAGACTAGATGGACCCCAACTTTTCCTGCAGTGAGTATCACATATCACAGATGAAGATCAACGGTCAAGAGAATACAAACCACTCACTGGTGGAAACTTTTATTGTGTTACCAATTGTGTCACTCTCACATTTGCATTCCCTCTAAGCCACTGGAGTTGAACATCTGTCTTGGCCTGTGCCCACCTCCCACCATATTACATCCTGCCATTAGCCTGAATCATGGAATCATGAAATTGTTGGAGTTGGAAGGGACCTCTAGAGATCATCTAGTCCAACTACCCTGACAAAGCAGGATTGCCTAGAGCATATTACTCTGGACTGCATCCAGCTGGGTCTTGAAGGTCTCCAGAGAAGGGGACTCCACGACCTCCCTGGGCAGTCTGTTCCAGTGCTCTGTCACCCTCACCATAAAGAAGTTTGTCCTCATATTCAAATGGAACTTCCTATGTTCCAGATGCAAATAAGTGCTGTTCAGTTTTGACAGCTCTAGCACCCACTGTTGTGAAGCCAAGCTTGATCAAGCCTGGGAGGCAGCTCTGACATTAACTGTCACACAAAGAGCCAGGGCTACATGAGGGCATTTCTGTACATCTGCATTTTTATAGATAGGAGCTGCATAAGGCTAAGGCAGCTCAAAAGTGAAAAAGAATAAAAATTCTCCCCTTGCCAAGGTCCCCTTTGACAACAGAGAGGTGAAAGTTTTCAGGCTTTGAAAAAAAGTTAGCATCTATCTCTCTCTTGAAAACTTCACATTGACATTGTTCACAATTTTGGCAAAGAAGCGAGAGATGCTGCAAGAATCACCCCTGCAGCTGGTAACGGTTATTATGATCTAATTGGTTAAATAGCACTGGCCTCTTTTGAATATGTTTGAAGATACTTTTAATTATAAAATCCAATGAAATATCTTTCATGCCTTACTAAGAAGTAAGAACTAGTATTCACTATTATGAAGAATTTTTTACTGATGAAAGAAAATGAATGTCAAATAAAAGGATAATGAAATGACACTCTTTTCCTCTTGTGAGTGAATATGGTATTAGAGTTTTACTTCTACAGAGCTTCTGAGCACTTCTGGTATGTCTTTTCACTGCAGAGAGCTCATGGCAATTCCTCAAAGAATTACATCATGAAGATATTATAGGGCTGCAGATGTGCCCTACTTATACAAAGGGTACCCAGAGGCATTTTCTTGTTCCTCTTCTAATTTCCTGGTGCTTAATATTTGATGACTTACAGAAAGTTCTAAGTAAAATGCCTAATTCCTGCATCTTTGAGTAATTAAACACCGTTGAGAATCTGAAGAGAGGACAATTTTGGTCAAATGCATTCTTGTATCAGTTAGTATCAATTGCAATGACTAGCGTCGTGGTGCTATATTTCTAGTAAAGAATCCACTTTTGCTGATGGAACAAAACTCAATCTCCTGAACACAATATTGAACTGCTGCTTTCAGTCATTGCTCCAGTACCTGCCTTTTCTCACCAGTTTTGTAAGAAATGGCTTTTTTTCCCCCCCAAATGCCATGTAACTTTAAGCAACTGGTGGCTAACAAGGTGTTACCAAGACAGAATGTTTTTAAACCACGCATTCAAGTAGCATCTTAATGAATAGTGTTTTCCAGGCAAAGGATAAGCATTATATACATGCAATTGTGTTCCATTCTTCTCTCCCAAGTATTAATTTTCATGTGGAAGACAATTTCTAAGTGCAGTGTAGAAAAATGCACTGAGAAAAGATAACACTAAATTTGAGTTTACAAAATATCCCACCTTCTGGGAAATGATTCTCTCAGTAGTGGAATCCTCTGTCATTTAAGATCCATTTGCATTGTTACATTGAGCATCCACATGACTCCACAGTTCAAAAGCTGACAAACCATCAGGTGGCTCTAGGACAGAAGTGTTGGGATAATGTAATATGTTTCTGACACTAGATGAAGTAAGTCAAATCTCTTTTTCGCCTGATAAATGATTATTCTTTTGGCAGTAGTGCAACAGATAATACATTTTTGGTTAGACTGCACAGAGAGACTGCAGCACATGCTCTTCAGAATAATGGCTGTGCATGAGTATGTGTATATATAGAGGACACTGATTATGCGAATAGGACTAATTTCTTCCTTCCTCCCTCCCTTCCTTCCTTCCTTCCTTCCTTCCTTCCTTCCTTCCTTCCTTCCTCCCTTCCTTGCTTCCATCCTTCTCTCTATTTCATCTGCAACAGTCTCAGTTATTTTTATAGCAACTTATCTTCAAATAATACTCTTTTATACAACATATTTGCCCCAGTTTCTTAGACAAAGCAGCTTTTGACCTATGCTCCATATGAAATACAAAGATGCTTGTATTTTTCTCTGACTTCGGGAAAGATATTTTCAAAAGCTGCTCATCAGCCAGCTCTCAGGTTTCTTGAAAATAAATCCTGCATCCTTTGGTAAGAAATAACAGGCATATCTCGTCAATGACATTCAAATGGAATTTAGGGCCATGGGATCAGAAGTCACTTACTGCAGACAGGACTTATTTAGTATGCATGGGTATCTTCCAGAAATGAAATCGCATTTCATGAATTGCATTCCTACAGCAACCCTCCTCCCCTCAGATCAGATGTTCCCTCTTCTTTCTGCATAACCGCTGAGAGCGAAGGGAATAAACACACTTTAAACCAGCCACAGCCATCCATTGCTATGCCTTATCAACAGACATTATACCAAAAAGTAAAACCCGGGATTATATATTTAAAGTGAGCTTTAAAATAGATAGTGTGTCAGAACTCTCACAATGCCCCTCTTTCTCTCCAGATGTCCAGATTTTCTCTGTCTTCAAGGGCTTCAGATAAGGAACAATTTAATGCCGGCTTTACTCCTAGTTTCTTCTTCTATGAAGAAAGCTGCAACAATTTACTGTGTGGGCAATAAATATACTTTTGCCCCTGCAACCAAGGAAGATCTGATTTTTGTTTCTGCGTTACAGAAGCAGACCGAGTTTTGGTTTTACTGGTTTCCTTTAAGCCAGGTGTATTTAAATATTATTGAATAATATAACCAGAAAATAAATTCCAACTAAATGAAAAGGATACACTGATTTGTATCGTAAGTAAGTGATGTGAAAAAGAAATAGGAAGGCTTGCCTAGATTCTAAAGGTGAGGTAAAATTTGTAGAAAATATTGCTAATAAATTGGCAGTCCAGTCATATCATTGAACCTTACCCATGACAAAAGGCAGTCTCACAACTGTCAGAAAAATATATATACTTACATTTCTTATACACATCTTCAAAGTGGCAATATATAGAGCATATTTTTTTTAATGAAGTTCAGTAAAATCACAACAGCATACTAGCTGGTGCGCCTTAACCACTAAAATTGTAACTGTGCTCCAGAATTAATCTTACAAATAACATAAAAATAGTTCTACACTCACAGGGAAAAAGAATTGAATTAGAATCCAGAATCAATGCACCAATTGATGACATCACTGCAGCAAATCAAGAACAAGAAATGAAGAAAACAGGAAAATGATACCTGATAGAAAAAGATATTTTACAAGTAGCCTGAAAGCTTTTCTACATTGGACAGTATCAAACGCAGCAGGAAGAAGAAATAGCAGGCAAAACACAGGAAATACTGAGCAAGATGTTTTGAACTTCCACGATAAAAATGTGCATCGTCTGCTAACAGTATTTACTTAGATATTCACACATTAAATATTCAACTAAATTAATAAGATCAAGGCAGATGGAAAGTAGTGCAGAAAATGTGAATTGTTGTTGTATGAATTCTTCATGCTGTGTCAGACCACTGACCACCCAACTCAATAGCCTGTCTTCAGAGGTGGTCAGCTACTGGTGATTCAAGAGAAGGCTAATAAACAAAACAGAAGCAAACCAGAAGGGATACTGTAGGAGAAACATTCTCTTTAGCGTAGTCAAAACACTGGATGAAACTCTGGAACTTGAGGTTTAGTTATAAAACTCATTTTAACATAGACCTACCAGTGTCAGGAGAATGTTAGGAGCTCTAGAAGAGGTGGATTAATGTGGGAACTCAGAACTCTACATTCCAAGCCTAGGTGGACTATGATTATTTGTGTATGCTCTCATCTAACACATTTTTCCATACATGGGTTGGAGAACATGTGTTACATCTATGGCCCTCTGCTCAAAAAAAGAACACGGTGAAGATTTTCTACAAACTGCTGTTTTGTGCTAAGGATTCTTGTCAATAGTGTACTGTGGTTAAACTGGATGAATATTAAACCAGACTAGTATCCATAGCTTCCAGTTGCAGCAGCTGGATCTCCTCATCAGTTCATCAGACACTTAAGAAGATTTCATATTTGTTCCTGAGCTAAACACTGTGGTCAAGTTTCATGTGATCATCTTCTTGGGCATTTGAATGAACCAAGGTCCTTATGCACCTATTAGAAGTGTTTTTCAGCTCCTGTATCTTTCAGTGTATTTCAAAATTTCTCCAGTTTTCATAGTCATCTTGAAGCACTGTCAACTGCTGCAAATTGAGGCTAGGCCCTTTCCTTACTTTTATGTCATCACCTCAATTTAGACAGCTAGATTCCCTTTATTATAGAGGCAGACTCAAGTAACTAGATTTCTTATGAGAAATTCTGAAATAATTACCTATCACTTCTTTGAGTCACTGTTTTCTATTACTTCATTTGCCACCCTATAAGCATTCACAGTTCCAGTTTTAAAACATCCCACTTAAAGGGAGAAACTGTGCTAAGTGAGTGATTCCCTATTTGTTTAGGTTTACTGATAAATGAAGACATTTTTAGACATCAAAGTTCATGTGTGTGGAAAAAAAATCTGATTTCTAATGGAAGTAGTTGAGTTTATTTGAGTTCATAGAAAATAAAATATATTTTCAGGGGGTTTATATTCATCAGAGTAAGATTGTTGGAAGAGGACACCTATAAATGACTAACTTATTTGATTTTATACTGTCATCATTGTATAGTTGCTATTCTCGAGTTACATTCTATTCTTTTGGGGGATTATACAGCTTGAGAAGAAATTAACCTCCCTGATTATCTAATTTTATTCTAAACTCTGCATTATTTTAGACTGAGAATCATAAAGAGCTTGATGAAATAACTATCCTCATTTCTATAACTGTGTTAATAAAATGTGTCAATTAAAAAATATAATTAATTTACATTCGCTTCTAAGTAATGATGATTACTCCATATCTTAAGAAGACACAGGCACCCACTTCCCTCTACAGATTCAATTCAAGGCCAAATTTTTACTTCACAGGATTGAACACTGTATCCTTGCAGCTGTAGATCGCTGTACACAGATTTTGAGTTCAGTTTATTAAGTGTCCTGTTTACTGCAGCAATTATAATAGCTACAATTTTATTAGTACACACAGTAAAAACAATAGCAAACAATATGATCTCTCTGACATAGATGAGGTTTTATCACACTGCGTATGATGGAAAATTTCTCAGCTTCTTCATCTTTTCCATTTGACAGCAAATTTAAAATACTTTAATTTTATATAGCACCTACCCAGTTACTTAGTACCTAACAATGATCATTCTTCGTAAACAAACATGAAATCTAAGGTCAATCTGAGGTAATTTTTTCTAACACACTTGGCCTGAATAAATACACGAGAAGGTATTATGCTGGTTAAATGTTTCAAAGTAGGTACAATATATTTTTACCGAAAAACCTGCAATAAAATCAGTTTTGTGACTCTTCATGATATTTACACAAGATAAATATTATGTAGACTGCAAATACTTAATCATCTTAATTTTATTTAGTGTCTTGAGTTTAATAGATTATTTCCTTTTTATCATTCCATCTAAACTTTGAATACTAAATTGCCAAGCAGATTAGCAGCAGCTACAAGCATAAGCAGAGCTGAATTTTGATTATTTAGAATGTAAACAAAATACAGACAAGAGAAATCTAACCTAAGAAGATGTAAAATGTCACTTGCTCAGGCAAATGCTCTGATCATCAGAGCTGATTTACTAGACCATGACTACAACATGACTACAGTCAGGGCAAAGTTATAGCCTGTGGTTTAGGGTAGTCACTTGGGAAAGGGAAATCTTGGGTTTCACTCACTTCTGCAATTACCCCTTCAGTTAAATACTTTAATGTAACATCAGATCCTTCCTGTTGCTGGAAGCCCTTTCCATGTTCTTTTTGAAGCCTATTCTTCTGTGGGAAAATCCTTGTTCTTTTCTTTTAATTCCCAATTAGATGGCATTTTTTTCCCATCAAAGCAGTTCTTATCCTCCTACTAGTTATGTTATATTTTGCAATGAACTTTTTTTGACTGCCTATTTGCTTTTCTGAACATGGATAAGCAGGATTTCATATTTGTGGCTTCAGTGATGTTTATTAGGAGTCAGGACATGAAAAACAACTGGGAAGGAAAAAGTCATACACTGGAAATTAATTTTAGCAATTCTGAAAACTGAGAAAATTTAGCCTCTTTGTGTGTGGATTGTGTAAGAGGTGACAGTGATGCATGATGAACCAGGCAGACAAGGAAAGAAAAGCATAGTCAGGAGAAGCAGTGAGATATATGAAGACATGCATCAGTTAAGTAACTGATTATGCATTTGAATAATATATTATTGTGATTATTGCTTTTCCAGGAACCCGCAACAGCATTAAAAGGTTTTCTCTACTTCCAGCTTTCTGATTAAAATATTGTGAGCCAAAAATGTAACAATAAGCTACATTTGAATGTGTATGGCATGGCAGATACACATCAAGAACAAATGAGGACAGAAATGCAAGATAATGTAGTATGTGCAAAAACTCTTACTAGTTTTCACATGCATCACATTGTGTTATCATTACTATTGTTACTAAATATCATTGTAAAATATATTTAACTTAATCCTATTGTATAGGTTATTTTGCATAAATTATTAAAACTGTATAATCAATTTGAGTAATATCTAAAACCCAGATCTACCGAGTTAAGAATCTATTTCACCTTCAGCAACTATTTCTGGAGCCAAATATCAATAAGCATAATAAATAAAGGTCTAATATGCTGAAGTAGGGAGTGGATTTTCAAACTAGCAAAGAACTGTTACTGAAAGATATGGTTCACCGATTTTACATTTTACATGAACTCTTCCTCTAACAGTACCTATATGAATTATAATATCTTTCTTTAGAAAGATATTATAATTAATTTCACTAGTAAAAGTTTGGAATAAAATTTTCTAACAACTTTTTAATTTTTTAGTTTTCATGGAAGTTGGCAGAAGTTGCTGGATGTGTGAAGGAGAAGGTTATGAGAAGGAGCCTTCACATCTCTATCTACTGTGGGTGCTGCCTGAGCAGCCCAACTGACCTTGGTGATACTGTCTGTCTGTCTGTCTGGATGGATGGATGGATAACAGGTTGGCAACAGATGTAATTTATTGTGGCTTTAGCAGAGCTTTTGACACTTTCTCCTGCTGTGTTCTTGCATACAAGTTAGGCTGTTACAGTCTGGATGGAGGGTCACCAGGATGGCTAGGACTGGAACACTTGTCCTTCAGGGTGAAGCTGAGGGACTAAGGCTGGTTCAGCCCCAGTGAGACAAGGAGGCTTTGGGGGCATCTAACAGTAGCCCCTGTATTTCATGGCATTATCTGGAAAACAAAAATAAGTTCATCACACTGGCACTGGTGGGAGGATGAGAGACAACAGGCATAAATGGGAAAAAAGAGGGGTTCAAACTGTATTTAAGGAAGGTTTTCAGCCTGTGGACAGCCAGGCAGAGGCACAGGTTGACCATGGAGGCTGTGTAGTCTCTGTCCTTGGAGGTTTTCAAGAACTGATTGGACAAAGTCCTGAGCAGTCTGGTAGGATCTCACTTGGATCTCACAGTCTCCTTGGATTAGGAGAGAACCAGACACCTCCCAACGTCCCTTCCCACCAGTATTATTCTGAGATTAAAAATGATATGTGATTGTCTAAAACACTCTCTATAACTGTAAAAAATTCAACTATTTTTAGAAATCCTTTTCCTGTTCCCTCAGGTCTGTGAAGAAAAGATGATACTTGCAAAGGGTCCTGTTGCTTACGAAGACTCATAGAATATCTGTCGCTTGATCTCTGGAGAAGCGGTTGTCGACAACTTTGATATAAATACAGCAATCAGAATTCATTCATCTGACAATGTAACACAGCATTTCATTTTTACAGAGTAAAAAAAAAGTATTTCCAAAGGAAGCAGAAATCTTTTACTTTTCCAGAAAATGAACACAGGCTGGCACTCTCAATTGCAGCTTTAAATTAAGTAGAGCAGTTTTATAGATAAAACGATATTTGTGTCACAGAGAAATTTCTAAAGCTTTTTCTGTTGGGAACTCAGGAAAAATGGATGATAAAGCTGGAGAAAAGCAGAATATTTTCAAGCACATACTTAAGTGTTTGCCTGACTCTTTCCATGATCTCACAATCTTAGGTGCACACGGCAGGCTCTGTGTATGCTACTGGGTTCTGCACACGTGGAAGATTTAGCTGAAGTACTCTACATCTTGTTGGCACATCTGAAAACATGGGAGTAAACGGGAAAAATCTGTGTGGATTGTGTGTGAACCTTGGAGAAATGCGTTAGTCTGTATGCAATGGGCTTGTGTTAAAACACTGAGAGTCAGGCTGATGTCTCATCTCCTCAAACAAAACTTTGCAGATGCTGCACTGGTGGCAATACTACTGTGGTGTTACAAAACATGAGCCAGTGCTGACTCTTAGTCTCCCAGCACTAAGTAACTGCCTCTGGAAAAAAACATGGGCCACACAGCTCTCTGTTGTTCTCTTTCTTTTCAAGCCTTTAAGTGACACTAATTGTTTTTGGCCAAGAAAGAATAGTTAGGAGCTTTTAGCTCAGTGAACGGATCTTGGTGGGGAGCTGCTTTATGGAAAAATATTGTCTGTAATGTTTTCACCAGTTGCTGACCTGCTAAGTAGGCAAATGGGCTAACAGACTGAACTCTGAAGGTATCATGGGGTGATAATCACAAGGCTACCAAACCAGTCATACAGCATTACTGGTACTTAGCTGCCAAAAAACCCAGTAATCTCAAGTATCTGTGTTTGGTGCCAGATATATTAACAAGCTGTAGCTGTGCTAATTTTGTTTTTACATAGCATACAGGAAAAGGGTCATGAATAACAGCTAAGCCATCTTCCAAGAGTAGCATTAATACTTTAAGCTTCTGTTAATATAGATACATTGAAAACGGGATGTTAAATACTCTGTGAAAGATGGCAGCTTCACAAAAATCTGTTCTGCATTTGTAGTCCCCTCTGACTATGCAAACTGAAATGTGAGTGTATATGTAGAGCTGTAGCCATCTGAACATCATCTATCATTGTCACATGATCGTAAAAGGGACCTTAGGGTAAACATGAAGGAGATTGACAAGCTGTGTAGCAGGGCTAATTTTGATTTGAACAAGGTTCTGAAATACAAAATTATGTAGTCAGAGCAGCCCTTCCTACACTGTTCTTTAACAAAATTAGCCCTACTATATAATTTTGGGCATATTAATCTGTAACTACATGTTCATTTTTTAATAAACTAACAGAAAAATACGGTATTATGAGCAATTGATGGATTCTATCCATATTAAAAACTAGCCTAAATTATAACAATCAATATAAGGAAAGCATATTAGTAGGTTTAACATTTTCTTGTTTCCCTTAATGAATCTCCCCAAGGAAATTACTTTCCATTTCTTAAACAGTAGTCACATAAGAAGTGAATCCTGAATCAGTTGAAGTCCATGACAAAACTCTGATTTACTTAAAAAGGATCAGGATTTCACCCTTGCTTACATTGTGGGTTTGCTGGAAATGTTTCCAAAAGATATAGAGAAAAAAGCCTAAGGGTTATGAAATGTGATTGTAGACATCCTTCTGCAACAAAAGCTGAAGGATTACATAGCATACTCAGAAGCATATTCCAAGAACGTCACATTTATTTATGAGTCTAAGTAGTCAATAAGCCAGTATTAATGCAAGTGATTGTTAGGAATGGATGTTGTTTTCTTACCTAGAATAAACTGAATTTTAATCACAAATATACTTTGATAGTTAATGGCATTTTAGAGGACTGAAAAAAAGATGAAAACTAAATGGCCTCATAGGAGAGCTTACCAAATTATTCAGGGCTTAAATATCTAAGCTGTCAACCTGTAACCTCAGACTCCTCACTTCTCCTGTAGACATGAGGAGAATAACTGACCAGCAAGGAGAGGAGCACTCTTTGTCAGCTGGTTCTGCCAAATTAATAAATGAACCCTGACTAAATGGCCAGTGGAACTGTGTTTGAACATGAGTAATTCAGTGGATGTTGAGGAGAGATTTTTAAGTAGATTAATTTAGACTAAAAAGGTGTTTCAAAAATTGCTGAAAACCTCTAACAGCATGTCTTTGTATTTTCAGCGATTTACTGGAGAGAATATTAGGCTGTATTATTGAGCTATTAGCGAACTGCATGAAGATAAGCATAGAAAACAGCAAAAGCAGTGCCATTACAGAAATAATTAGTATATTTTCAAAATGAATAGACTATACAGAATTTTGGTCACTGCATCAGAAACAACCCCAAATGAAACAGAAGCCAAATAACTCTGACAAAAAAATTACAGCTCTAGAGATTCTTCACATAAAAAGATGAGGTAAATATCAGCACCATCTCATTTTGGAACAGCATGTATATGAGGTGATGTGACACATACCTAGGAAAACACATGTTACTTTGGTTGTCATTCAGATGTCCTGGAAATACAGAAATGTGAAAGCTCATTATGAAATAGAAAGGAAGGCTTTCATTAATGAAATATATAACTATGCAGAAATGGATGGAAAGGTTAGGAATAGAATAATTTTTAATATTCCTAATGATTTCAGTGGTAATCATAACAAGACCAAGAAAAACTCTTCTCCTGAGTACTTTTTTGAATAAGGCGACCTCCTCGTAAGACCTGGCATAATGCTTGGATGGCTCTGAACCACCCTAAACCCGCCTTTATAGTCCTGTTCAGTTCTGTGTCCCAAATCCAACCTTTTGATCCTACTAGTGGCTTCTTTGACCAGGGAGATAGTGTCAGGCTGCAGCTTCTCTTGAGGCCAGATTGTGTCACTAGTGGATCCAATGTCAGTTACCGTGCTAGGGACTAGCAAAGGTGAAATCATAGCACATACTTGGAGGGTGAGAAGAGATAAAGCAGCTGAACTCCCAGTTTCATAGTTCTCCAGTTCTGGCTAATGAGTGAGAATAGTTTCAGACTGCTATAACTTACCTCCAGCTGCCTGTCACCCACCAGGACAATTTTGGCAGGCAGGAACCAATATAGCAGAAAGGCCTTTGACTTTCCTTTTTTCACTTCAGCCTCGATATCTGATATGTCACCCACTGATTCCATTTACACAAGGGAAGTCCTCTAATATCAAGGTCAGTTGCCTCTCTGATTGCTTCACTGGGCAAGCAGCAGGCTCCAGCCTTATACACTGGCATAGATTTCCCTGCATCTATTGTACTACCTCTAGGGAAATCTTTTGTTCTACTTTTCATCTTCCTTTTTGCCGACATTAGTCAGCATTTCATGTTGTATCTTGTCTTTGATTTGATCCACAGCCTGAGCGATAATAAGTATTTGCAGTATACCTACATCCCACCGACTCCCATTAAAGTATAGTGAGTTCTATGAATCTCTCGGGATCTGACCAGTAGACTGTTCCTCCTTCAAACAGCAACATTTGTAATGCATCGGAAACTTTTATAGAGCTATCAGCAGAAAATATATAGCATAAACAACTGTACTGTTCAATCCCAGCACCCAAGTCTTAGCCTAGCAGCCATCATGTGCTGAACTCTTGCATACAGGGAATTCTGAGGAACCAAAAGCAACCATTCCTAAACAAATAAACTCTGACTTACAAAGCTCAAATTGTAACTTTTTTTGGGATGCAAGTTTATTCATTTTTACGTTACTGCAGAGCTGTCCATGCAGATAGTTATTCCTATTTAGAAAATCTATATTGAGAGAAAAAGAGGTGACTGATTTATATCTTGATAGAAATGCTATGTGGGTAAGACTCACTTTGATTTCTGAAAGACAAAAGAAACTAATCTGAAGATATCAAGAGTTTTTGAAAACACATGGGTGGCCTCTCCCTTGGTGTTTTCACACTTGGTTTATATTGATCAGCTCTTGATGCAACCTCATGAGAGAGTACTGGTGAAATAAAAGGACTCTGTGTCAAGAGTGAACACGTCTTGTGGGATGGAGAATTACAAAGGAGAAAATAGAGCAGAAAGGAGAACCAGACAAGCAGTTGTAAGGCCAGGAGCTGTATAGGTTTTGTGGTCTTGGAAGGCTTTTCAAAGTAACTGCATTCATACCGTGTCAGGGTGCCAGCTTTTTTCACTTAGTGCTGGTGGGACGGGGAAAGGCAGAAGGGAAAGGAGGGTACCACAAGCTGGCATTTCTTCCCAGGTGCCCTTTTCCTATAAAACACACATTGTATGATTTCAGATCATGATGCTGGAGCTCCCCTCATCTTGCTTTCTGCTATGGATTTTGCTCTAGAGCAAGGAAGTATTCCAATATATATTCTGGTATTTGTATGTATGTATGTGCATGTATGTACATATTTAAAAGGCATATACATATGCAGATATATTATATTCTGTAAAAATCCTTTTTATGTAGCATGGCAATCACTTCTATCTCCTTTAATTGCTTTGGTTACCCAGTGATTGACTACACATTCATGTGTGATTGTGCCTGCACACAGAGGCAGGGAGGAGGATGAATTATGTGAGAGGCTGCAAGTGTGAGAGCAAGACTGAAGAGCAGAGTGACATTCTAACACCTCTGATGTGTGCTACATTTGAGCATGCGTATCATAGGGTTGTAGGGTTTTTTAAATATTGCCTGCTTCGCTACTTGCTGCATTCATTTCAGCAAAACCTGGGGGTTTTGCTGCATTTTTCCAACTTATTAACTGAAAAAGAGAAGCAATAAAATAAATTCCAGCCCAAGGGAAGAAGTCTGTGTGTACATTAATAGTGCAGCTAACAACTAATACAGAAACTGAATAAAGTAGGAACATTTTCTGTCTTTTTAATCTTAATGACAAAACTGTAATTTGCATTAAGCAAATGGAATTTATGGATTTACTTCCCCCCACCCCTACTTTTGAAGTAGCACAAAATCTCATAAATACTAAAATAAACAGTTTTGTTTTTCTGGCAGAGAATAAGGTCTCTTTTACATATGGCTAATTCACACTCAAAGTATACAGCCCTGAAACAGGCAGGTTTTATCCATGGCAGTCATATTGCAGAAAGGAATCTGAGGTTGTCCTAGATGTTCATACACATGCAATCTTTTGAGGATTATGGCCCAGAATTGTGTGTTTGCTTTATTCCTGGCATATTTCTGAAGTAAAATAGTGAGAGAAAATTTCTAAAAGGATCATATAGAAAGATTACAATTAATAGACATATTTTACTGGTCTTTTCCTGTCAAGGGAAAAAAGTTCAAAGGGAAATAATTGTAAATGTACTGGATGAAGTGCATACATCAAATTGCAAATGTTAGAATGATGTCTTATCTCATGCTTAGCATCAAACTCAAGTGTAATTCTTGTTATTGTGATGGAATATGGAACACTTCGCTTTTCTGAATGTTTTAGTGGTATTTGAAAATGTCAGATGGATCCTAGCCTTTGAAGTTAAGAGATTCTCACCTATAACACTGTTAGTCAGCAAAGCTCGTTGTTAGGCAAAATCATGCAAAATGACACTGAGATTAAGTTTTGTTTACAATGGAAACATCAAAGCAAGTAGCTAAAAGTCCCATGCCT
Organism: Thinocorus orbignyianus; assembly: GCA_013400375.1. NCBI lineage: Eukaryota > Metazoa > Chordata > Aves > Ciconiiformes > Thinocoridae > Thinocorus > Thinocorus orbignyianus. Next base: position 447,197 of record VXBW01003107.1, read on the forward strand.
GAGAGGCTACTATTAGCTGTTCTTCTATTAAAAAAAAAAAAAAAGTTTCACTTTCATCTGATGGACTTTTGCTGCGCATAAAATCACAGAATTGTTTAGGTTGGAAAAGACTGCTAGGATTGAGTACAATGATTAACCTAGTGCTGCCAAGTCCACCATTAAACCATACCCCTCAGCACCACATCTACGTGTCCTTTAAATACCCCCGTGGATGATGACTCAACTACCTGGGCAGCCTGTTCTAATGCTTGATAAAACATTTGGTGAAGAATTTTTTCCTAATATCCAATTTTCACCCGCTTCTTTGTGAGAGATTTTATAACATGAAGAAATGTAAGTGTAAGAAGATAAGCTATAGGTTCAGAGGAGATACAAGAATAAAATGCCAATGAATAGATGGTGGTTACTTTCAAAAGTGAGCATAGACTTTCATTTAATTGAAAATAAACAGGCTTATATGGTACCAGTTTAGTATTTGTGATGTTCACTGAGCTTTACAATTTATATTCTGATTAATAAGTATTTTCCTCTCGTTGTTTTTCATTCAGGCACTCAAACAACTGCAGTAGGATCACAAATTCTGTGAGTTGTTTTTGTGCAGTTATCTAGGGTGAGAATGGTTTTGGAAACTGGGCTATGGGCCTACACATGTATAACTCAGGTCTGGACAGGCATTTACAATGCCAATACCTACCTAAGCATAGATTTATCTGACACTGCAAATTGCATTCAGTTATCCGGGTGAAAAGTTTTGTAAAACTCTCTTTCTATTCTCAGTTGAGGCACTGTTGTTGTAATTAGTCACAACTGGTTTTGGTTTTATGTAATACGGAAATGATAATTTTGGAAACAAATACTGATGGAAAGAACTACAGAAAAAAACAAGTATGCACCTGTCTGTATGTTCTTATTAAGAGGGCTATTCAGTTTAAAAGTGTCCTTAAAGTGAAACATTTGCATCCGTGGTATCACCATACATGATGTCCTCCTTCTTGGTCTCAATTAAGTATGAATCTTGTTCTGATTAGTTGTCTTCAAATAAAAAAAAACAATTTTTTAACACGTGTAATGTGATCAAGAAGACTTTTCTACTGAAAACTGGACTCTCCCAGTAATGATTTTGAAAAAGGCACACATTAGTAATATTTTAATTACAGGTAAGAGTTCTTCACAAAGAACCACCCTTCCCCAGGTTTTAAAATATAATGTATCAGTTCATTTAGTTTTAATGACTTAAAAAAACACGGTTTCCACAGTTAGGTGGCACTGTTTCCTTTTTCTTTTTAAAGCTTTTAAGCCTTTGCAGTCACTGAGCTTCAGAAGTACCAAAAAAAGTAAAGCCTTTTCCGATTAAGGCATTACTCTGAAAGGGAACTGGACAAGCATCAGTCTGTCTCAAGGGTCTGTAATTATTCCCTTCCCTTCTCTTTGAAGTTGACATGTGTTTCCTACAGTCTTTGTCTATCACCTTTTATAACGTGCTACAGTTACTGTGGGTATTTTCTAGCTTGGAGAAATGCTTGAGGGTGAAATTTCTATCCTCTCCAGGTTCCCTGCACTTACTGCTGTGCTCTGCATTCCCTTGCAACACCATGAAAGCTCTACATTCAACTCATGTATATCAGCTGTGTTGAGGATCATCAATAGTAAAAAAGTGCCATTTGCAAAAAAACATACCTACTGTAAAATTATTTTGGTGACAGAAAGAGTTGGCTCCACTTTAGCTATGGTTTTGGCATGATCTGTCCTTCTACATCTGTATTATATCCCTTGCAAACTGAATTGTCTTGAAGAGAAAGAAATTTAACATTTTGGGAGAGGCCTATCAGAGTCTAGAGTACTTAACATAAGCTAAAGCTAAAATATCAGCAACTGTCTCATGTTATTTCACCAATATTTCAAAATTCCCATCATATTCATTATTATTGTTTCAAATGACTTTATAAAATGTTTAATCATGCCGAAATCTGGTTTTGTTAAGACAGAGCCTATCAACCCCTAAAGAGCCTTGAGCATTGTACAAAGAAGAAGTGAAAAAGCAGTTTGGGTCACTTTCTGTCAAAACAAATATATGCTTGAAATACTTGAAGTGAACTGAGTTGTGCTAGGAGGTATTGTCTTCCCTGAAGCACAGTGGTTTTATCCCAGCATTCATAATCCAGGCTGAAGTGAGCAGGTGTTAAAGTTGGCACTGCTGGAGTTGTGCCCCGTATTTTCCGTATCACAGCCTGGTGCATTGCCCCATGTCAAGCAACACACTTAAAAGTCAGCAAGGTCCTTCTTTTTATTTTTTTTAGAGAGTCACAACAGTGACATCACTTCAGGAGTGGTTCCTGGGCTCTTTGAACTTCAGTTTATGTGTTACCAAGTCTTAGAAATGTACTGGACTGAGCCTGTGGAAAACAACAATACTTTTTAATTTCTGAATTACTTTTTTGCAACATGATTCTAGTATGGCTGTCTGATATAAATCTTCTCTCTGAATATTTACTTAGCCTCAATAGTATTTTTTCCCGCTTGATACAATTTTACAGTATTACATTTCAATAAAACTGCACTGTTGTGTCATTGTTTGTGCCTTTCTGAAATCTACATTTTTTGGTTATAGTTTATTCTGCTATATAATTTAATGTTACTTTTTAAGTGTGAGATAAATAAACTATGAAATTTGGCTTCACTGTGTTATCTGAGAGTTCCTCTCACCCTTTCTTATCCAACCTTTTCCACAAAGTTTTCTTCTATTCTTTGATTATAGTCTGTAGTACTACTAGAGACTTTATGAACTTGAGAAGTTATCATCTATTAATATCCCAGAAGTTACTGAACATCATCAAGAATGTTTTGATATTCTAATATTCCATCTATGAAAGTAGGCAATTTATTAAATAAACTTGGTTCTATGGTGGATAGTTCTCAATGTACTCTGAGGCCCTATATAATTACTGTTCTGTTTTGTTCTTGTCTCTTTCTTGAGATCTGTATGCACATAAATTAATGTAATTCATCAATATGACAGCTGAATTTTAAATTCGGGGTTGTTTTTTCAACAGTTCAGCTGTTCACTTTAACATCAATAGTGATGTGGGCTTTACATTATGTATTTTTTGACATCTTTAATTCCAGATTTATCTAGCATAGATGAAGAGGAATATATATACTCCTCAGTGAAGGGGACGTTTTTATTTTCTAGACATTTCCCTCACACAGCACTGTAAGCTCCTCTGAAGTCAGACTATCCATGTTTAACTTAATCTTCTACTGGGTCATCAAAATGACACGGGAGTTACTCTAAAAGCTGGAAAAGCGGGTCTCCGCTTCTGTTGCCTGTCGGCAGCCCTGCCTCAAGGCAGAGGTTCAAAATTGGTTTTATGGCCTGAATCCTTCTACTTCTGTATGTTTTTCTTCTAAGGGAGTATGCGAAAAGCATACTCACTCATTCTCTTTCACAGGCTAACTATATATATCTACTATCTTTAAATATAAGCTGTTGTATCTCTCTTATTTTACTTTTTTTTTAAAGAAAAAAA
>VXBW01003107.1:450745-478478 GCA_013400375.1 Thinocorus orbignyianus
AAAAAAAAAAGGAAAGAAGATTATGAAAACCAGTGGGAAGAAAAGTCATATTCAAACCACTGTTGTTTTGGTATTTATGACTGTGATGTGACAGAATTAGCTCTAACCGTTCACAACATACCATTTTCCTCTTTAACTTGTTAACCTCTTAGGAAAAATACAGGTACTGATTCCAGACCTCTGGTTGAGCCAAAGGGAAAACCAGTTTTTGCCCACCTGAGAGCAAGAACTGGCCAACTGTTTGCTGCAAGACAGACTGTAACTGCACCACTGAATTTCAAACACCTTTTTTTTTTTTTTTTTTTTTTTTTTTTTTTGGTGGGTGTGTGTTNGCTGCTGAGTAAGCATTTTGATCAGCTTTCTGTTTGTTTTGAGTAGTACCTTTCCTTCATTTCTATTTCACTGAATCTGCGGCAGAGACACAGCACAGTGATAATGGTAATTTTTAAAGAGTAAACTTTCCACAAAACAACAGCTGTCAGGCTTACCATAACGAAACATACCTCCACAAAACACAAAAGCACCCAATCGCACAACAGAAAATATATCCACACTTGCTACAACCAACCTGATAATAAAGTAGCAACAATAGGAAAGCAGTTTGATAATATCCTAAAATAAATGGTTACAAAAGAAATTATCACTATAAAGAAAATTTTTATTTGAAAGTACTGAAAACTTTTAAATTTTTTTGAAAGAATCTTTATTTGAGCTATCAAATTGATTACTGATTTTAGAGTCGTGTACAAAAAAGGACCTTACAATGTTCAGACAAAAGGTCTTCAGTTAATGAAATGACCATGCTCTGCATATCCTTACAAACTTCTTTATGAATGTGCAGTGTTACTAGCTATAATTAAATATGTGCAGATATCACAATAATAAGAGCTTGATTAATTCCATTCTATAGGAAGCTGTATATTAATTTCCATAATGCTTAAAATTAGATGAGTTCCATCTGAATTTTAACATTTTCCCTTGCCAAATGAAGATGCTAATCGCACTATTCAAATGTTTGAAGAGAGAATTGGGAAGCTTAGTGCAGACAAAAAATCTACACTGTTACCATTTTAGCAATACTCATGTGCCCAACTTAACCAATCATGAATGAAGCCCTTTTACTTAAATATTTGGGAAATGTCTAGTTCATCTTAACAAATCAAGATTTTTACATTCATGTGCAGAGAATTAAAAAGGAATGGATGTTTTCTAAATAGATTACCAAGGTATTTGTAGTTCTTGAGTGAGAATGTCAGTGCAATTTGGTTGAATATAATATTAGTTGAATTTTAGAAGATGTTTATCTAAATCCTATTTTACAGAAAACATACGTGTTTTGATGTCATTATTGACTACTGGTTACTTTTTGGCACAAAAGTTTTGTTCTACATCTGGATGTTGAATCATCCGCATACCAAAAATTGCGTGATCAAGCCAATTTATGATTACAACAATCAACAAAATAAGGGAATCAAGATCCTCTTTCTAAGGAAAAGATACTAGTTTCCTATGCTGTCTGTTTGGTTTCACTCCCTTCTAGTAGCTAAGATACAAATCTTATATTCTGTACAGCTTGTTTCTAATCCAGCTTTTGGAGATGGGTCGGGCTTGGCAATTTTTCCTGCTTAAAATTGAGTCTGCTAGCTGTAAAGAGCTATGGCTACTTTCAAGGCCTTTTCAATTCTGATCCTGAGGGAAATATCCCAGCCAATTTCGTTCCCAGCAGGTGTCGTGGGGTTAAACACATTGGGGCAGTGAAGTGTTGTTTTATTTCTTCGGGTGTTACCAAACCTATATATAGTGTTTTTAAGTAATGTCCAATGAGAAGTCTATGATGATTCCTTAGTGTAACAACAATCAGCAAATGCTAGAGGAAAGATACCGTGACAGAAGTAGAAAATCTATAGTGTTCTCTTAGTCAAGCTTGTCAGCCAACAACTATGGCTAGTTTTAAATGTACTATTTTAGACTCCAAGGCCTTTTAGGGTGCCAGTTTCATTTAGACCTTAGTCTACTGCTCAGAGAGATTGCATGATGCATGAAGCATTATTTGACAGGATGTAGCAATGATTACAGCCCGTTACAGAGAAAACGGATTTTTTTTTTTACTCTTCTGTTCCTCCTGGCTGATATTTCAGCTTATTGATTTCTGGATATCATCGAGTGTCAGCCATTCATTTAAAAATCACCATGTCTGAACAAGAGCAATGCCACATAAATGCTATAAAAATTACACAGGCTTTAGTAAATCTTAATCACTGAATTTCTGAACAGACTGATGATGACAGCTATCATGCTGAAAAATGTCATAAATTATGACACGTTTCACGTTCTCTGAAAGACTGTAAACCAGTACTTCTGCTTTTACTAGATATTTCGGATGCAGATTGCTATTTTGCATAATTATGGCTGCCGCAAAAGATTAAACTTGTACTAAAAATATGTATCACTATCTAAACACAAAATGTGGGCTTTTTTTCATTGCTTTTCTCCCTCTGATCTCTACTCAATACATATCTTATTGATTTTTTTTTTTTTTTGTTCTGCCTCCGCTCCCTTTGCCATCCCCTCTTTTCTTTGTTCTGTTTTTCTTTATATATTTGTCATTTCCTCTCTGGCCTTATATTTGTAAATCATTATTTATTTAGAGGAAGAAAAGTTCTTTTTAGCATATTCTCAGTTCTCTTCACTTGTCCCATTTGTTTCTTGGTATTATTTGATTCTTCCCTTTTCACCTCTCTACTGTTTGAAGGAAGAATCTTTTCCAGAATTCCTGTTTTTTTGTGCTTCCTCAAACAGACTGCTTTGCTGCTTATTCCATCCGTTGGTTACATATTTTTATTCCTCCTTCCAATGAAATTTGTGGGTTTTTTCAAGATGGTATTTAAGCAAAGCTGAAATAATCTAGAATGTCTTATATCAGATTGGGTACAACTGCAAAAATCCTTAAGGAAACCACAGACATGTCCAGTATTTTATTGGTCTAGTCAGTGAAAAGCAACAGTGGGCTACAGATTTTGTTGAAGAAAAGCTAAAGAAAGGATCATTGATAGTGTTCAAGAAAAATGACACTTTAGCAAAAGCAAAAGAGTAAAACTGTATCATGAAGAGCTGTTACAAACTTCTGTTCTTACCAGAGTAGGAGGGCTTTTGATCCAGTCTTCAGCTAAGCTTCCTTAAATTTCAAAGTATCTAGGACATTTTCTTCAAGTCCCTGTTTAATCAGATCTTCCTCTACTGACTCAACTTTTGGCCATGAGCGTAAACAAGCAACTAACTTAACCTTCCTAGGACTTTAGTTTATATGTTGTTTAAGTGGATCTAGTTATCATTTAACTGTCTTGATAAGGTGGTTACAGTTTACTTAGTATTTGGAAAGACCATCAAGATTATATCATTAAAGATAATTTAAATGCAAACTGTTATAATTTCTAATAGAACCTGTGCCCTCAGAATTAAGTAGTTCATTACTCACTTAATCATGTAACCCTCAAAGTTACTTGTTTTAGAAAAATCTATTTTTATGTTAGGTATTGCATTTACATGACAGAAGATTACTTTGTTACTTGCCAACTTGTTATTAGTATGTCATATACCAGTTCTGAAATACCAAATTCTTGTTAAGCAATTGTTAAGCAGAGGAAGACACAGAGACTTTCAAAAATTGTACAGGTTTCAAGCCTTGTCTTGTGATTCCCTTACTGATGCACCGTCTGCGTGCTGTAGCTCAGAAGGTACAGTGACTTTTTTGCTACCTAGAAGAAATGTATAAATCAAGTAAAACTTTCAGTCTCAGGTTGGCACTGGCAATCTGCTGTGACAGACTGCAATGTGAACAGTCTGGTAGCTGAGCAAGAGAGTCACTACCGAAGTCTTGCATATTGCACTTACTTGTTATTAGCAGTTTAGAAAAATCAGTTATTGCAAACCTTGTTTTAAGACTTCAATATTAAAAATCTTGTCTATGAATGTTTAATGTTGCTTAATTAATTTAAATTGCACCAACCATCAGCTTGCTAAGGCGCTCAATGAGGACTGAGCTACCAAGGGCCTCGTAAGTAGCAATTAAGACTGTGAAGTGAGAGTTGTGATCAAGAAACTGGTGTGCTGCTGCAGCACCGCAGCATCATTTGGAAATACATTTGAAGCAACAGATACCACAAGAACCACATCATAAAAGTGACGTTTTGTTTTACCTGAAGAACTTTCAACCTGCCCCAGATTTATGACCAGGATAATTGCTCCACTTGGCTACTGCACAGCCAGGCAGCCTAGATAGTGGTGCTCAGTGGGATTTTTGGCACTTTATAGTATAGTCATCCAGTTGTTCTGCTGGGATCAGCAAAGGGAAGGTGGCTGAGCCAGCACTCAGCAACCTCATCACAAAGCATGCACCACACAGAGGGTGAACTACCACCTAAAACAGTAATGCTTCTTACATAAAGATAGTTGCCTTCTAAACATACATAAATATAGATGAGAAGAAGCTAAACCCTAAAGGCAGTTTCTGTCTCAAGGCTTCAATTATTTCAGCAGATGAAGGAGGCAAAGGGTGAGGACAAAAGAAATATCAGTATTCTGCTAACGTGGTGTTGAGGTCTCAATAAAGCCCTAAATCTCACATCCTCACATCCTCAAAGGATTTTGCACATCCCATTCAGGTTCAGCAGCCTCACTTGCAGCTGTTTGGTGTCTTTGTCCATCCAGGGCTGCCTGTCTGCTTAATGGCACGTGGTCCCTAAAACACAAAAGAGACTGCAGCATTGAAAGTCACAGCTCATTTGCCATCTTCATGTGCTAGATGGTCTGGATATAACCAAACAACGTTTGCAAAATACAGGCATTTGTTTCCACAGTCTGTTATCCAGCCCAATTTTGAGAAACCAGCCATATTGTGTATGTAACATTGGTTTTGTGAGGGAAAAAATATTCTTAAAGTTTCTAAAGCGAAATGGAGAATAAGAATATAGCTTTCAATTCAAAACTCTAAATAAATGACTCTATGAGTTTATCTGAGTTTAGTTCAAAACTCAAGGAGAATTCAACTCATAACTAATTTTTTCAGTTGCTGACAGTAATCACTGCATGCTTATGGAACTTCAGTTTCTCAAGAGCTAATGTTAGATTTTAATGCCTCTCTCTTCATCAGTAGTTAAAATTTCCCTCATTATTAACTATTTACAAAATATAATTAATTTGTGGGTATATTTTATATTTTTAAATGTTTTATAATAAGTTCTATGTAGAAAAAACCCCAAACAAAATGAAAAAAAAAAGAAATATTTGCATAATATACCTTTACGTGTTTTTTACATTTTGTTTAAAATGTTGCAGGATAAACATGGATAATTTTAATACATTTTGCCAATTGTAAGTTCAGTCCAGAGATGTTATCTAATTGTGGCCTTGAGCTACTGCCATCTTCATTTTTTCTGTTGTGCCGTACTCTTGTTAATTTTAGAATATGAGCTAACAGAAACCATATTAGTGCAGAATGCAAAGGGGTTCGGTCATGCCCAGGAAGTCCCAGTTGGGTTCAGAGTATGAGACTGACCATAGATTTAAAAAACCTAGAGCAATTCTGTCTCCCAAAGGCTTGAAAAAGATATGATTTAAGCAACTCAGTGTTCTTCTAATCTAAGTAATGTACCTTTTCCATTAGCACAGCAGCAATAATTACAGCCCATAGGATGCAAAAGAAATTTACCCAGAGGTAAATTAAATTCAGTGAACTCTGCTCAGAGATGACAGTAAGGTTCCAAAACCACTTTATCTGAAACAAATTTTTCTGTATTTGACTAGGGACATTGCTACAGTCCTTCTTCCAAAGTGTTTGCATGACTAATATACTCTTTCTGGGTTAACTGTAGAGTTGCATTTAGATAAAAAAAAATAAATGTTGGCTTGCTATAATTATTTCTCTTCTATGTCAAAATTGATATATATATAAGAACAAACTATTATTCCTTTTAAAAAATGAGCAGATCATCCATACTTGAGCTAATGTAGTATCTAGGGGGATATAAAAACACATCCAAAGAAGGTCACTGTTATAACATATCTTTAACTTCTGTTGTATCAGTATGGCATTTGTTTCACTGTCATCTTTTAGTGCTCCCTTCAGCCTCATGCAGAAAGACAACTTCCAGATGATTTAGCTGTCAAATAATTTTCCTGAAAGCAGTACAGTAACCAGAGAAATCATGGCACGTGGGGCTGGAAAGGCCTCAAGATGTCGTTCAGTCTGTGGAAGGTGGTTCAAGGCAGGGCCAGCTGTTCCTAAATCTCATCACACAGATATCTGTCTGCTATCTTAAAAGATACCTTTTTTGCTGGAAGCCTAAAATGATGGCTTTATATCAGTGTGGGTATTAGGAATTTGTTTCTAACGGTAAGGGTAGTGAAGCAAGGATATAGCTGCCAGGACAACCTGCCAGATGGGAAGTTTTAAATAGCAGGTGAGATGAACATTATCCAGGAATGACAGTTATCAATGGCTGATCCTGCCTTGGGGCAAGGAGGTGGGTTGGATGAGCTTGTCAAAACAGAAAGCAGAAATTGTCTGACTTTGTGCAGCATCCCCCATCAGCAGTTCTCAGCACTCTCAATGTAATGCGCCAGGTATCACACCTTTTTCCCAAGTGGCTGCGCATCATTCAGATCACTCATGCTGCCTTTCTCCATGCTTTTTACCAGTGAAATGATGACATCTTCAAGCCACTATGTTGCTGTCTCCTGCTGCAATAGCTGAGACGTATGCTGATGACTTCTGCTCTTGAAAACATAGGTAAGCTAGCATTCAATCAGGTTGTTTAGGCCCTGCTAGCAGATCCTGAATATGATTATGGCTGCAGCTGCACTATACTTTCCCTAATATCCAGTCCAGTAAGGTTAAACTTATTTGTGCCACTGAATACAAACCAGCAGTGTGCTCCTGCAAGGAGAGATTAAAGCACATCGAGCTGCATTAGCAGGAGCATAAGCAGCAGTTTCAAGGCAGTGATTATTGCCTTTTGCCTGGCACTGGTGGGGCTGGTGGAGAGGCTGTTTATTAAGCATTGCATCCTGGTTTTGATCCTCTGTCTCAACTGCAAGAGGAATATCAACAACCTAGAGACAGTCCAGGAGATGTTTACAGACATGTTTCTGGACATGGAGCAAATATGAAGAGAAGCTGAAGGAGCTGGGTTTGTTCAGCTTGCAGAAAATAGGTTCAAGGAAGATCTAATTACTGTCTTTAAGTACCTAGAAAGGAGTTGCAGAGAAGAGGAAGTTACAGTCTTTTCAGAGATGCAGAGTGGAAAACTGAAGCAACCATTTCTGGATGTATTTAAAAGATGGGTAGATGAGGTACTTAGGGACATGGTTTAATGGTGGTTTTAGCAAGGTTAGGTTAATGGTTGAACTCAATTTTAAAAGTCCCATCCACCCTAGATGATTCTCTGCAGCCAAAAGGAATACCTGCTGGATATAAGGAAAAAATAAATAAACCATGGGGTGTTGAAGATCATCATGGTGAGCCAGTGAAATTTACTTTTTTTAGTATTTTCATACCTTAACGGGACAAGGTCCTGAGAAACCTGGTTAGCCCTGCAATCAACAGAGGTTCGCCTAGACAAAGTTGGCCTAAAAAAACCTCCAGAAGTGCCTTCCAACCCAAATCTTTCTGTGATACTGATTATATCCCCTTACCATACACTGTTGATATTACTTGACCTTCAGAGAAGAAATGTCTTACAGAATCACAAAATAGCATCTGGTCCAGTCTTCATGGGAAAGGGGGCCTAGATGACACTATCTAGCACCCCCTACAATTTCATCCTAAAACCTCTGTTGATTGGAACCCTACAACATCACTGGGGATGTTGTTCCAGTTAATGATTGTTATCACTTTAAAAAATATTTTTCTTACATGAAGATGAAACCTGTCCTGGTGCAACTTGTGCCCTTTGCACCTTGTCTTCTCCATGTCTTCTTGTGAAGAGAGAGCCTCTGACCCCTTTATAACTGCCATTTAAGTACTAGAATACTGCAACGAAGTCTCCCCAAGCCTTCTCTTTTCCCAGGAGAAAAGACTTAATTAACTTCTTCATCTTTTCCCTACACGACAGGTCCTCCAACTCTTTGATCATCTTTGTGGTCCTCCATTGGACCCTATCCAATGTGGTCTGTCCACATCATTTTTGAATTGTAGGGACCAGAACTGGACACAGCACTCCAAGTGCAGCCTGAGTAGAGTGGGATGGTTACATCTCTATCTCTGCTAGTAATGCTCCAATAGATGCAACCCAGGATTTTATTTGCCTTTGTTGCTGCAGCGATCTCACGATCAGCTGCTTGTTCACCAGATGGATGCCTGGGTCCCTTACAGCAAGGCTGCTCCCCAGCCACACAGGTCTTTGGTTATGTTATCCGAGGTGCACTTGGTGAATGACCTTAGCAAAACAAAAAACGTTATAACTTTTGTATATGAGAGCTGCTGTGTTTGCTGAGAATGTGTGAGAGGAGAAAGCATGGGATGACTATGTTTCCATATCAGATCATACAATAGGATTCAATAACTCCTGGGACTCCTGGATTGTAGTGCAGGATATGATTATTAATGATAATAACAACTTCAGTAACATTCTATTAGGAGGACACTTGTCCTCCATAGAATAATAATAGGTATTTTTGCTAGGGTAATTTTGGAAGGATTTGATCTGTTCTGGGTATGATCTAAGAAACTGTGGTTTTGCCAGAGGAAATTAGAAATCACAGTCCTTTTAAGAAAACTGCACTAAGGAAATGATCCAGAGTTCAAAGTACTATTCGCCTTATTTTCCGGAATTCATAATCCTTCCTCTGGGCATATTTTATTAGGAAAAGGCAAATGGCTTTTTCCTTACTGAGCAACTTATTGAGTGAGTGTGCTATATAATGTTTAAAAGGAAATTATGTATATTTATCATCAAACAGAAGCTGTATCACTCTTCACTATCCTTTGAAGTGTGAGGTCCTGTAATTGTCCAATTAAAAAAAAATAGTTATGATCTACTTTTGCTTTAATGTGCAATGTTATGTCAATGGCACTACTTTTAGCAGTTATGCTTGTCCCACTCCAGAATATATTTAGGTATCAAAGATGTTTTAAGCTTTTGTACTAAAGAGATTTCCCTGCTTATGAAGGTGAAAAGTAACAAAGTTTTTTTTTTTCAGAAAGAGGTCAATCTGTACTACTGTTGTAGAGTCTAATTAGTACTGAAGCTAATGATATAGCAAATTTAAATGCATAGATTAGATTTTTACACACATACAAACACAGAGAATATTTATTATATTTAAAGTAATTAGTTAACTGGTGTGTTTACTGGGACCAAAGGAAGAATTTTCAACAAAAAAAAAAAAAAAAAAAAAAAAAAGAAAAAAAAGACAATACGAAGGTTATATGTCAATACAAAAGGTTTATGGTTTTAGATGTTTTTAAATACGTATTTTCATGGGCTAGACTGTGTATCCGTAAGCCGATTTAAATAAAGAGTAGCATTTATTCTTGCAGTTTTGAAATGCAATAGGGACTTCTGTACATCTATCCCAACTCCTTGTTAATTCTAGGTCAAAATAGTGTGCAAACTACAAGTCCTTTCAGACTGGTCCTGATGTGCTCAATACACCGTGCACCCATCTCACTGTCTGTGAAGCCTCTGCCCTCGCCTGCTGAAAGGTAAAGAGCCCATTTGGAGCATGACACTATTCAGTCTTCCTTCCCTCTACTGACAGTGTGTAAGTGAAGAGACAGTTTTGCCATAGACTTCTTTTATCTTTTATGTACCTTCAACACTCAGGAAATGTTCCTAGAAACTGTCACCTTATTTTATTATCTTATTAGCATTGCAACAAACACATCTTTCACAATTTTTTTCTCATAAATATATATTATATTTGCCATTTTAAACAGAAAAACTTTTTAAATTAATAATTTTTGTGACAGAATAAAGAGCACATTTTTAAATATACTTGTTTCCAGCAAAATTTACCCATTTTATCTGAGAAACTTTGGCATTCCTGCATGTACCCCTTCCGAAAATTGCTTTCGGTTTGTAGAAGTTAAATGAAGATGAAAAGGTTGAGTTGCACTGAGAATTGGCAGAAATATTTTTCATTTGCTTAGTTATGTTTGAATTTTCCACATGTTTCTGACAGCACAGTAAAAAGACTGCACATAAAAAAGCTTATATACTGTATTTGTGACCTCAGCTTAAGACTTGAGACAGTAAAAGTAAAATCTAGTACATTTATCATTTTGTACCTTCTCAATTTACCATAAATTTCCTGTGGTTGTTGCTTCCTGCTGAAGCTTACCAGGACATCTGGGAAAATGAATGCCCCAGGAGTCAGTAGCTAAATCCATATGGCTCAGTGCCAGCTCACAAGTTCCAGGTCTAGGTTGACATTTGGATTCTGCTGATGTTACACTACCAGAAAAATTAATAATGCTACGGTGGAGGAAATTATCTCCAATGTGTCCAAGTGCCAAGTGCTTGAGCAGGTACTTGGGTCACTCAGCAGTCTGGGGTTGGTGTCTGCTTCAGCAAAAACATGAAGCACAGTCACACATGTTTTGGCCACTGTAAAGTATGGAAAAAATCATGGAATCATAGAACGGTTTGGGTTGGATGGGACCTTAAAGATCATCAAGTTGCAATCCCCTTGCCGTGGGCAAGGACACCACTCAATGGAGCAGGTAACTCTTCCAAGGATGGAGCATCCACAACTTCTCTGGGCAACCTGTTCCAGAGTCTCACCACACTCACAGCAAATAATTTTTTCCTAGTATCTAATCTAAATCTCCTCTCTTTCCATTTAAAGTTGTTACTCCTCATCCTATCACTGCACTCCCTCATAAAGAAGATCTTTGCTAGTTTCTCAGTAGTATCCGCAACTCTGATTTGGGTCTTGATAAGGGAATGGTCACTTTCCACTTTCCCTAAAATAATAAGTACAGTCATTTCCAGTTGTTGTTTGGTCTGGAGTGGGAGAAAAACAAAATGCAATGGCAGGAGATAAATGATCGTTTTCCCAATTTTACAGATGCTGTAGTTTATAAACTCAGATGTATTGCATGGATACGTACACATATGGGATTCCATATGGAAGATTTCCTTTTAATGAATATGTGTGTGTGCATTTCCACACATTTTATTGTGACATTTTCCAGAATGAAACAACTATCTCTAAGCCTGTGCCTGTTTCAGCAGAACAATGTAAATGAAAGCAGGTTCACAGCTGGCTGCATCCTTTGTAGTACTAGACATTCAGAATGTAACCCAGTACTGGCTGAACCCACAGAAGAGGTGATGACGGGTGCCAGTGGTTTCGAGTCAGATCCACTTGCTGTGATTTGTGATATTTATCCAGCCTGTCTGGTAAAGGGCTGAAAAACCGACAGTAGTTTGGAGGTGTAGCAAGCACCTATGACAACCTGCATCCTGATGAGCTGCTTCCAGCCTGCAGAAATGTCGCAGCTGTACACTGTCAAAGGGCTTAATTTTGTCTCAGCAGGACCAGCAGTGCAGCCATAGAAACAAAGTGGTCTCATGAGGGAGATGGATGCCTGTGAGCTAATGTTGGCTGTTATCCAGAGATGATGGTGAGGGCATCAGACGTATATTATATTAGAGATGAGGAAGTGCCAGAGTGCTGGGCAAGAGCTAGATTAGTTAAACATATGCCCACCTCTGAAACCCCCTTCAGCCACCACCCTGTCCAGATATCAACTTAACAGGCCGGTTTGTAAAACAGTGTGATCTTCCTCTGCCCAGATAAAAATATTCTTTCAAGATTATGTAAGAAAAGTTGAAAGGAGCTCTTTCACTGTATCCTGAACTTCATTAAGGTAGGATAGAATGGTGATAATGGATAGTCCAGAGGAAAGACTAATAAATTACTCAGTGCTGCTATAATTGAGAAAGAGTGCTAGCTGTAAACTGATTACTCATGTGCAAAGATGGTATAGTCATAAAAGATGTTTCTATCTCACGTAATAATAAGACCTAAGAAGTTTCTTAATGCAATCCATCAATATTTTTTATTAAATCCTTTAGGCTGACACAATATGACTTGTGTTTAATGAATAAATAACTCTTTGCCCATGCATTAGTGGAGAATGTGAACGATTTTCTTGTTTTGGCTTAGAAGAACGAGATGAAATCTGATTTCAGCCATGCTTTCATCTCTTGTTATGACAGGAAATATTGAAACTTCATTGACCAAATAGCTCTATTTTCTTCCCAATTTAGTACCGAGCAGCCCAAATGGTTTAATTCAAAAGGACGCACCACAGAAAATGATAACTTTCTTAACCTACTGACTATCACATCACAAACTGTATGTAGATCTACACCATGGAAACAGGTCTTTAGTCTGGACAGTGAAGAGATTTAACTGAAGCTTCTTAAGAAGACAAACATGGACATCAGTTTTTGGAATGCCCCATCCCTATTCATAAAAAGAAAAACTAACACGCTCATAAATGCTTTTACTTGATTTATTCATAAATACTAGAGGAGGGTGCTGGTTTTCCAGCTCTTTTGAAATGTTTTCCTAATAATAAATACAACAGTGATGCTTATGCTAATAAAATAGACAATAGATATTGAAATGACAAGAAACTGACCAATATGTAGAAAATGTACCATTTTCTCCTTGATGTTCACCATTCTTTTTGCCAAATTCATATACACTTTTTATTATTTTACATTCAGTTTTAGATTTTAAAGTGGTTTCAGATAAAAACAGATAGTGCCAAGTCCACTACTTGCTGCATAAATTGCAAGGCTTCTTTCCAAAGTAATTTTTTATTATAGAAGGCAAAAACTACACTTCACTAGTCAGATATGAAAGTTATAGCCAGGTTACAGGGCTTCCTCAGATTTCATGTTAACATATTCCAATGTTAGGTATAACCATGAAGGAAACAAACCCCTAAAAAATTATTATCTTCCTCGGATAGCTTAAATGAATACACCATAAAGATTGCAAAAGAGTAACAAATAATCTTTATATTTGCCTAAATATTTCAGTATTAGTGACTGAATACAAAAATGAAAAAGGTACATTTTCTTTCCCAGTGAGAAGGCACTCATTGCTAATTTTACTACTTTTTTTTTTTTCTCTGACAGTTAATACATGAGACCTTCATGGATATTAGAATCAAGTCAGGTCTGAAATTTGCCATCTCTACCATAAATTAGCTTCCTCCTAAAATCCTATCACTCTCCCCATCATTAACTTCAGTGTCTTACAGTAGGTTGTAATTCAATTACTTTATCGCCTAATTTCACCACATTGTATTCACGCAAAAAATGTGAAGACCTCTCTATTTCACCTTAGTTTAGCTATAGCACTTTAAGGTTCTCTTTTATTCTGTAGACCTGGCTTTGTGCTTATAAGCCTCTCCCTACCATCTGCAGACTGTGCTCTGCAGGTCTTTTTGAAGAAATGGAGGATGGGCAGGTTGCAGACAGGCTTTTCTGGCCTATGTGGCCTCCTCTGCTCCAGGATATCCTTGTACAGAGCTGCAGTTGAAAACAGAGTTCTTGGAGTGGACATGCAAAATGTCAACATTTCTTGCCACCGTACTAAAGAAACATATCTCCATACTGGGTGAAAATACCTTTTAGGTCTCTCCTGCTGTGAATTCAGCCTGGCTGCATTCTCTAACAGCACTTCCCAGGGAAATGGGGTACAGCCTAACCATCTTTGCCTTCTAACTTCTTTTCTGTGGTCATCTACAAATGACCACATGTTTGGTTACAGTCTTCTTTCTAAAGGATAACTTAGTTGGTATATAAGGACCCTTACAAGTTATTAATAGTAAGCTTTCAAACTCAGGGATTTTACTCAGATAACTGCATGTAACAGAATAGTCTGTCCCCCATCTTCAAAGCTTGTTTCTTCCCTTAAAGTTGAAGTCTAGACTTTGTATCTGTTTCCCATATTCATTTTCTGTTGCGATGAACTGAAGGCAAAAGTTCAGACCCTGTTTCACAGTGCTTTACTTTTTTTTGCTTATTTAAAATTCAAACCTTCTACTTGAGTGACTGTTCTGGACAGACTGCTCTAACATTTTTATCTTCAGAGGATTTTGAACTAGATGATCACACTGTTACACTCACACAGTCTGTAGGGATTGTCTCGCAGATGTCAAAACAAAAAATGCTGTACTCAGTGACAGGGCAGGCATTACTTTCTGCAGCTGCACTGAAGTCAATGGAAAAAACAAATTTAAAATATAGAAATACTCCATTCAATCAAATAAACATTGTTCTTGTTTTCAGAGTGCCAACACTCATTAATTTTTCTCCTTTTTTCTGTTTGACTGAAAGGAGTTTCTAGCGCCTTGGGGGAAAAAAGGGATCACAAGTATCATGTAGTTTCAATAAAAAGATTTCCTCATAAACTAACCTAGCTGAGGCATTTCCATCTCAGTCACAGAATAAAGAAGAAAAGTGAACTTGAAACTGAAAATGTATTTCCCTGTAACTACCACTAACCAGTGATATTTATGATCCCTCTCGGTGCCCTTGTTTCCTTACTGCGCCTGAAGAGCTATCCCAGTGCTCACAATGCCTTATTTCATCAAGGAGCGACAGGTTGCCAGATTTTTCTAGGTCTCTTGGCTGTGAGTTGGAAAGATCGAGTTTCCTGATGGCGATTATTTGTGTCAAGATGGTGAAGGTGCAGAGAAATAGATCCTTGCCCACAGGCAAGCTTGTGGGGAGAGTCCAGGCTTAGGTTTATAACAATACCGTTCTGCCTCCCACTCAGCCTCATGATGTGTGCTACTTTGGCATATTACTTTCTATGAGTGTTGAGTAAAATATTGTCTGCCTTGCAGGGTGCCAGCAAATGTGTTTATGCTCCTAAAATACTCTTTCTGTTATTTCTATCATTTTTAATTTTTTTCTAAATGAAAAGGGACTAGGAACAGAAAGCGTTTTTCTTCTCTCTAATAACAATATTTTCTCCTTTATATAAGTAAAGGATATTACAGACTATCTATATGACAGTCTTTATTGAGGTTTCTACAACTCACTGTCTTAACAAATTAGTAGTGAGTCTTTCTGAGCAGGTGCGTAAAATTAGGAGGACATAAAGAGTCTTTGCCCCTGCCTCATATATTGCATGTGAGGTCCAGTCATAACCATAATATTCACTCAGAAAGAAAGAGAGGGTACTGCTTGTCTCACATGCCCAGAAATGCACCACCTGAAGGAATCTGAAGATGTATCTTCAAAGGGTGGACTCGCATCAGTATTTCAGTTCAGATGAGGAATAAGTTTTTGAAGTTAATCTCCCTGTCACCTCCATTCACAGCACTTTAGGTTACATTGTGGAGCAGTCTTAGAGCCCTAGGATCCCTCAGCATGAAAGAAAGCATATCCTAAGAGCTCACATAACACATGCCAGTTTACAGGGGGATCAGTCCAAGGGGCCAGGCTAGAGTCAATTTCAAGCAGAACCCCAGAAGTGCTATATAACACACATAACAATGTGTCAGCCACAGTAGTTTTGTCCTCAAGACCAAGTCTTATCAGGGCATGTTACTGTTCTGTAGGAGTAGACTCCATTGCATAAGTGGTTGGAAGCACTGGAAAGAGCAAGATGCATCAGGGAGCTAGTGGGCATGTGTTTCTTCATCATCCTCATCAATCAAAAGAGTAGAAAATCCTGTAACCCAGTGTACTGTGTGCGGAACAGCATTTCTCCTTTATTTATTGAGTCTAAGAATGTGTTTTCTAGCCAGATGTCCACTTAAGTACAGCTTTCCAGAGCAATTTGGCAGTCTAGCATCTAAAACAATCCAAATGCTTTCTGAGCGCCTCCACAGTAAAATATTTGGGAATACTGTCTCAAAGTGCACATTATTAATACCTTCTTTTGTATCAGTATCACTTGGGTTTGATGAGGGTTTCCTTCTAGATGGAAGTTATGTGTTTGATTACTTCTTAAATGATCTGATTGCCTAATGTGAAGCCTGGTCTACCAAAGAACTGAGCTCTCATGTCAAAACGCCAATAAAATAATATTGACTGTATTAAGGAAAAACTCCCCTTCCCATCAATTTTTACAAAACCACTTAGGAGTAGGACCTTACTGTCACTGGACTCTTCCCTGTAAATTGGGCATACTCTTTACTTGGTTCAAATAAATCTCCCCTCAGACTATTTGATATCATCAGAGAGAGGAATTCCAGAGGTAGGAGACTGAGAATTCATTTCTATTAGTGTTTAAATTCTCTGTAAAAATAACTCTCATCTGATCATTTTTAGCAAACTGCCTTAGTGATATAAATTGTTTTGTGCAAAATTGGAAGTGACCTCTTATTCTTAAATATTTTCACATGCCAATTCCTACATTAGTGCCGTGGCCATGGTCTATACACATTACATGAATTGCTGACATTTGTTTATCATCGATAACTTTGGAAAGCTGGTTCTGACAGACCTGCAACAACACTTTATCTTGCTCTTCATAGTGCTGCTTTGCTTTCTATTGCACTTTTTCCTTGGCTCCTTTTAGAAGGCTCCAGCAAAATGACTTCTCCCTGTTGCGATAATCAGGTTGGCCCTTGGCGAGCACCTCCATTTCACACGTTCATTTTTGGTGCTGTTCATGATCGTATCAAGGCAGGTTCCTCTGTCACTCTGCCTTTGTGGTCCTGTGTTGCTTTAGCTGAGGGGCAGTAGCTCTGCTGCTGGAAGACTGTTAGAGGTGGAAAAGTAAAAATTGTGGTTTGTCTTGAACACGTTATTATCTAAGGACAAAGGAAAGACCGCATGCTAGATTTTTTTGTTAAGATCTGTAAGATGATAGTTTTTTGTTTGTTTTATTTTTTTATTTTATTTTTTTTTCCTAATAGCTAGTTCTATCTTTTTGCTCCAGAGGAGGAAGATCATCTTAAAGGTATCTTAAACTAGTTATCTTCTAATTTCAGTCTTTATACTTAGAGGCCTGAAGGAATGACCATACACTATTTATTATGTATTGCTTTCTGGTGTTATCAGTGAAACTGCTGTATCTTCTCTAGATTTGTTTCTTATTTGCAATAAAGCCCTTTGGGAGTCCTAAATATTTCTAGCATATCCTGAATAAGCTGGAAGGAGGAAGAGGGAGATTAAATATAAACAAAAAGTCTCATTTTAGTGTGACAAGTTGTGAGGCATCATTAATTATTGAAAGCAAGGCAGGCATCAAGACAGCATTTGTGACACATGGCCCAAGGTTGGCAATTGTGTACCACGGGCATAGATTTTAAATTGTTCACTTACATAAAAAGACAGGATTGATATATTTTATTTAGACAGCATGAAATTAATCTTTTGTCATTATATTGAATTTATTCAACCTATGTCTCCCAATCTCAACAACTAGGGAATTATTGTATGTAAATAATGATTTAAGATAGATAAATGCACAGATTTAAGATAAATAAATAGGCACACAAAAATAAAAAGTCATATCTTTGGACTGGGATCTTTCTCCTATTGTCTTCTTTGGACTAACAACGGTATGTTGGATGTTTTTTTAGGTTTGTAATCACTGTTGCCAGGGAATTCTGTACACAGAGACAAAAAGGGCATATGCTTAAGAATGACTAATTTTGGAAGGGTTCTGACCACTAAAAGAAAAACTATGCAGCTACTATATATTTAGTCCTCATTGTGAGATGTTTTGGACTGAAACCAAATGATATTCCTCACTGTTTCTTGTCTAAAGATGTCTAAAGGCATTTACAAACTTCTGCAATATGAACATGAAGTAGCATTATTAATGTATTTATTCTCCCCTGTACATTAACAGACAGTTGTGGTATTTTTTAAAGAGCTACATAGTTCACAAGGAGTTTTCTCTCCAGTAACCAGAGGTGAAAGAAACTTGAAAGGGTTTATGAAGAGACCTGAAATGAAGTTGAAAGACAGTCATCAAGTCCTTTGATTCATAACTGGATGTACTTTAAAATATTATTTTTTTCCTGAAAACGAATGTGCAATAGAACCAGGAAATGAAAAATGGTAAGCTAAACAATTTGTGAACTAAACAATAAATCTCTTATGGTAGATTTGGGCATGATTGGTAGTCCTCTACTGTCAAACTTTCTGATCATCCAGATGGGATACACTCACTGAACAATAAAAAACAACTACTACAACAACAACAACAACAAAAGGGTTACAGCTTGCTAATTGGAATTACTATCCATTCTGCTCATTAAATGAGGCAAAGGATCTCTGGAAAAAAGATAGTGTGTTCAGGTAAAGACTGCCAAAGTGCTTAGGGGCAAGGGTTGTGTATTCCAATTGTCTCACCGGTCTTCAATTTAGCATTTCTGAACATTGGCATTTAAACATAAAGCTTGGTGTGTTGTAAGAATTACATCTTGGTAGGACCATAGGTAAAAAATAACTTTGCATGTGAAATCAGTAAAATCAAGCAGATACAGCAGTTATGAAACAAATTATATGAATGTATGATGCTCATTCTTTTATAGTTTATAAAACTAGCAAAAAAGTTCCACTAACAATATGCAACATTACTCAACTTAATTTGTTTTCTTAATATGTAGTTCATTAGTACATATGCATATGCATCTTTTTCCCACTATGAGCAAATTCTAAATCCTGCAATAAATAAGAAACCCTGTTAAGTTTCCAAAGGATACAGTTGTATTGTCGATCTGCAGACAGATTCTATAATCGTAATGTCTTTTTTCCTACTGTAAATCTTCCTTCAACATTCATCTTGATTTATTTGAGGTCATAGTTCCTCTTTAATACACCCAAGGAGAGTAATGAAGTTCTGTTTGAAGGGTCTTGCCAGCATTGTCTCATGGACTGAATTTCCTTCTCTTTCCAATAGATGGAACCAATTTGTCCAACAGACATCCTGAGAAAACCTTTGTTTCAATGAAAGCCAGCCATTCAAGGTGAGATTAGTCTAAGCTATTGAAAGAAAAAATGTAACTCTTTGCCTTGGGACTCCTCTTATCTAACTTCAGCACTATCAATACGAGATACCTACACTTACCCCACGGTCTCTCTAAACTCAATTGAGAAAACACAGGTGTTGAAGAAACCAACAGAGCATTAGAATGAATAACCATGATGTCAGGAAGATGTACTGAAAAGATAATATTCCTGTTATCTAAAATGTTTAGTCTCGGTCTGAATCACTTTGTTCTATTGTGGTTGTGACAGACCAGGCTGGTAGAAGATACAGCTTATGTGCACTATGGAAAGACTTGTTCCCATCAGGAAAGGGACTACCATGTTTATATTAGATAAAAATAAAAATACAGGTTAAAAGTTTGGCAGAAGCTCTTTTTTCCCCCCCTTATTTACTCATTTCTAGTAAAGTAGACGGAATATCCAATACTGTGCAGGAGCTATGTATCACTGTGCTCAAAATCTCATTGTATGGAAAAGAGGAGCTACACCTTACATGTGTATGCTTGGGACTGGTCAAGGAAACATTTGCTCTTTATGAATTTTTTTAATGTCTGAGATTTCTTGCCAAAATATTTCAGTAAGATGCAAAATCAAATAAGAGTCTTGTAGAGAAATTCCAAACCTTTATGCTCCTGTATATGAGAATATGAGAAACTTTGTTTAAGAATTTTCTTTAATGTAAGCAATCATACAGTGTTGGGAAAGATGTAGCTTTTGCAGTCAGCAGTAACTGTAGAATAAAACAGACTTTGGAACTCAGAACTTACTGGGACATGTCCTTATCCAAAATCTATTGGAATAAATGGAAAACACTTTTCCTACTGCAGAGATATTTGGACTATTTACTCAAAATACACTCATAATTTTTTTTTAGGTTTGTTGCTAAACTGCCATTTGCCTCAAAAGTCTCACAGCAATTTAAAGGAAGGCTAACAAACTATTTAAGCTGCAGCAAACTTGATGAAAACTGGATATTTCTACAGAACTACCTCTACCCTAACAAGATGAACTGGGCAGCCCCACAACCAGTCTGATCAAAAATAAAAGTATACTTCAGCTGTCAGGATCACTAAGCAAATATTAGTCAGTATAAAGAATCATGTATGAAGATCTGCAAAGAGTTACAGTTCTGTCCTCTGAGAGCTACATCTGAGCAAACGTTCACTGAATGATAAAAAAGCCATCTACTTACCCATTAACTTACTTGATTTGAAGCACTGATAAGTGAAAAACAGACACATTTTGCATTATTATTTAATCTGACAGTAAGATACAATAATGGATTAAGTTCCATTTTACATCTCTGCTAAAATATCAGCAGGAAAAGTATCCCAAAATGTCAGAGACATGAAATGTGATTATAAGTTTCTGGTTTTCATACAGAAGGAAAAAAAATAACGAATTTGTGATTAGATGACTCTTATTCCAGGGAAATGAACAAAAACTTAGTACTGGCAGCTGCCAGTGAATACCTTTTTGATTGTCCTCTTTGGAATGTAGCGATCTTCCCCCACATAATAGAACATGAGTGGCTTTGAAAGCATGTATTAGCACTCATCATTAATTCCTTTTAAATCAGATGTGCATCACTGTATTATTCTTTGGATAGGTTGTTTGCTCCATTTTGTTTCCTTCCAACAGATTTTATGTCTTACATCTGAGTTTAACAAAGGTTTTGAGCTTCCCAAAACTTTTAACAAATTTTCTAACTCTAACAGAGCAAGAAACTTTTTTAAAAGCTATACAATACTGACAGCAAAATGCCATTGTGTGTTTTTTATAGGTCATGGCAGAAATCTATGCAAAGGTGTTGTTTTTATATTGCACATAAAAAGACCTCTTTTAGAGTGATTTTCTTAAGACGCAAATATTTCAAGAATTTAAAGAGAGTTTTCATTTCCTTTACCCCCAAGTAACATAAAACAACTGTATGGCCCCACCTGCCACATTGCTGCCTGCCTCTTGGCATTCAGCATTGGGGAACAGTGGAAAAGAACACCTCATAAAGCACATACCTCCTTGTGTAACTTTGATTACCAGGTCATAAACTACCATGGTATTTTAAATATATTATATAGCACCATTCATTTTTCATTACAGCAAAGTTTCTTTCTGTTTAGTTCACAGTGGTCTGTCAAGTGTGAGCTCTCTCTCTCTCTGCATCCTCCTCCAGCAGGTCTCACTGTGCCAGGGCATTTCAGGTCATGTTCAGGAATGCAACACACATTTCTGCCTTCGGAAATGCCTTTACACTGTAGGCAGCTACACCTCTTCCATTTCCAATTTCTGCTCTATTGTGAGTAGAAGTGAGGATCTGTTGCCAAGGTTGAAACTCATTTTTCATGCAGTTTATTTTTCTACATGAATGTTGAGTAATGTCATTGATGAGGCAGACAAATTATTTTCCACTGATTATAGAGCAGATGTTACTTAATCTGTGTGAAAGATTGCAGCCTGTGTTTTCTCTCATCTTCTTCTTTGCTGGATATTTGAACAAAGCGTGAAGCTGACAATATGCACACATTAAAGAAGACTGCATGGGTTGCTTCTGGGCAGCCTTCTTTCTGCAACACAAGCCAGGAACCACAAAAAGAACTAATATGTGAGACAATCATAAGTAAAGGGAGGAAAGAAAAACAGACATTGAAGCAGCCCTCCCTCCACAGCATGCCAAGAGCAAAACTGTGCAGGTAGGTAGAGCTGATGCTGGGTTAGGTTTGGACAGGGGACTGAATGGCTTAGTGAGACCTCCTTTAAGCTTATTTTCCTTTGATGCAGTGGCAGACAGTGTTCTGTGCTGTGTTGAATCGTCCCAAAAGGTGAAGCTGGCCCTAGAGCAAGCAGGTCCTGAGAAGCTGTGGATGCCCCATCCCTGGAAGTGTTTAAGGCCAGGCTGGATGGGGCTTTGAGCAACCTGCTCTGGTGAGAGGTGTCCCTACCCATGGCAGGGGGGTTGGAACTTGATGATCTTTAAGGTCCCTTCCAACTCTAACCATTCTATGATTCTATGATTCTATGACATGGACGTGTTGGAGTGAGTCCAGAAGAGACCCAAGAAGATGATCAGAGGGCTGGAACACCTCTTTTATGAAGACAGACTGGGAGAGTTGCGGTTGTTCAACTTGGAGAAGACTCCAGGGAGACCTTTAACTACATTCTGGTACTTAAAGGGGAGGTACCAGATATATAAAGATGGGGAGGGACTGTTTTATCAGGGACTGTAGTGATAAAGCTAGGGGGAATGGTTTTAAACTGAAAGAAGGGAGATTTAGATTAGACTTAAGAAGAAATTTTTTTACTGTGAGTGTGGCGAGACACTGGAACAGGTTGCCAAGAGAAACTGCGGATACTCAAGCCCTAGAGTTGTTCAAGACCAGGTTGGATGGGGCTTTGGGAAATCTGTTCTAGTGGGAGGTGTCTCTGCCTATGGCAAGGGCATTGAACTATATTTTATTTAGGGTCACTTCCAACTCTAACCATTCTATGCTTCCATGGTAGTGTGTATAAAATTATCCTGTGCATTGGCAATAGCTGTCCCGGCAGCTTCCTGCCCACCTAGGTGCAGAAAATCTGGCACCTGGGAATACAATGTGTCCGATAAGTCTGGGGCCTGTAAAGCATGACATGCTCTGGAAGAAGAATACCTCCAAGGCAGCTGAGCCTGCCGTTTCTGAGCATTTCTCTGAGGGACACAGAGGAACCTGAATCTCCTCTCCCCTTTGTGCAGGGAATATGCTTGCCTCTGATTCTGGACAAATGCAAAAGGCAAGGCTTCTGCCCTGGGAGTATCATTTTTTTATGCTTTATCTCTAGGGTTGCATATGAAGGATCCCACGGACACTTAAACATACACTGTTGATTATGTTTGTAAGGGGTGGTCATTAAGTAATGACATTTCTCCAAATTTTGTGTCTCTCTACCCTAAAAAGAGAAAAAGGTCGAACAGAAAGAATTTCAGGACATTTTATAAACTGAGAGCAGCTATGTTTTTCAATATGTAGCCTAGTGAATTCTCCAAGAATGCTGAGCTAAAATTATTTCTGTCATTCCCTTTACATGTATTATTTATAAGAGCTATCTTATTTGGTAGCATGGTATTGAGTCTTCTCAAAAACTTGGAACCTTAGAGGTGTATTGTCTACATAACACTAGTTAGCACACTACGGCTCTGTACGAAAAGGTGGGATAGTATACTATACTGAATTTAATCAACTGAAAAAAAAGAAAAGTTGATTTTTTTTTAAAGTCTAAAATATCTACAAAGGATTTTGGAGTGCAACTGCATTCCCAGCCCTTGGATGAAGTTGCATTCTTAATTGTGCACTTACTTTTTTTACACAGCTGTTCAGAAATAATATCTTAGAAACTACATTCCTGTGCTTTACATCATGAATGAAGAAAAAAGGAATTATGGAATAAAGAAGGAACTTGAAAAAATATTTCATAATTTCTGGATCAAAGATCAAGCCATACATTTAATGTGGTTTTGCATCTCTACAAATCTTGGGGGAATGAACCTGGTCTACAAAAGTAGATTTGGCTTTGTTAAATACCTCCTTGTAAAATTGTCTACAGAATGTTTCTGTGTTATTGTTAGACAGAACCATATGTCACAAAGCTTAGGAAATATTCTGATTTCAAACATTTAGTCAAGTTTATTTTCTATATTATACAAATCTTTAGAAAATGAAAAGAAATTGTGTACAGCAGTTTGTGGTAAGTCAGCAATATATTTTATCATTTGTCTTTCGGTTTTCCATGGCAAAACCTAACAATTTCGTTACATTTCTATATTTTTGAAAATATTCAGCATGAGGAGGATCAGTTATATGTCACAAAGAAGCGTCAATTTATCTTGTTATCCTATAATAGTGGTTTTTAGGATTTTTTTTAAGTTTTTTTTTTAGGATTTTTTTAGGGTTACTCCTACTCATTTGGTGACTGGTATACTGATGAAAAGACTGAATACACTATGCTTTTCCCATGACAGAACGAATACCAGGTAATGTATAATTTTTAAGGTATAGCAACAGATATTACAGGGTGTCTGTTTTTACCTGTACTTGAAGTGATAACTCCTTTGAAATCAATGTACATTTTGCCATTGCTCTAATGAAGGCAGAATTTCACCCTCTGCATTATTGAATATGGTAAATTTTGTGCTTTGAGACCAGGGATCTTTATTTAACCCTCTTGGGCGCCCGAAGACTGTTATGCGTTATTATTTTAGTTGAGTAAACCATTCATCTTGTGCCAAAAGTGTGAGGAATGGCTTTAGAAGTTCCTTTTTACAGCTTTAAATATTTTAGCACTACAACAGGAGACATAACAAATCTTCAGAAGGAGTCTAGCTGAACCTCAGAAAACTCATTCATGTGACACTGTTTTTATGCCTCTCCTGCCCCTGAGATGGATACACAGCACAGGAGTTCTGTGATCCCTCACTCTTACTAAATGGGGGGAAAATGCATGCTTTTTTTACCGGCAAAAAGTTAAAGCCTTCCAGATTTTTCTCCTACAAAGGCCTGTCAGGGATCTCGCTGAAAAAGCAAAGGTAAATGCATTTAAATTTCATAATTATGTAACTTCAGATTTGGTTTTGTTGAAATACGTTTAGTTATGTTAACTGTGGAATTTCAAAACCACTTTTATTACATTTTCAACCCTAATAATTGAACGGTTCCTCTCTTAATGAAAAATGTAATTCTGCACTTTATCATTTCTTTCTCTTATTGAACAATCTCCAAACTAAAATAAAAAATATTGTCATTGTTGTGTTCCTCGTACTTAGTAATTTTGATCCTTGTTACCAGATTATGGAATGTCTTACTCTAAAATGACCGAAAAAATGAGAAAGGAGATGAGTAAATCTATCTTGGCTGAATTCAAACAATTACAATTGTTTTTCAATCTGCAGTTTGTTATGTTATTTAACCCAGTATAGTGATTAGTATTTGCGTACGTATTTTCTCATTTAAAATGAGTTCTTCTTGTTGTATTCATGCTGCAAACTTTCCCTTGGCTGTGACCCAAGAAGGAAAGCCGGATTAGAGCCTGAAAGCAATACTTGTCAGGGCTTCCAGAACAAGGGCTGTTTCAGTCAATAGTGAGAGACAAGCAGTCCTGGCCCATCACAAGGCAGTGTGGAGGCAGTTGTGGCTCTCATGGAAATTTTGCGCAGGATTACAGGACAGAGGATGCTTTTTCTTATCTTGCAAGGCTGTTCAAAGGAAAGACATTTCTCTTGCTGAATAAACAGTAGTTGTTGAGCAGTCACCGGGAAAGAAGAAAGAAAAACAGTCACTATCCAATGGATTGAGTCAAAACCCAGCTACCACAGATGAAAATCTGGTGTAGATGGGTAGGAAAGATGATAATTTTCCTTGCACTATCCAAAAACAAACAGAAAAAGAAAAAAAAAATCCCATTTTTAAAGAAAAACTCCAATCTGGACATCTTTCTTTGTGAAAAGTTTAGAGATGTAGGTTTTTCAGAACTTTTTGTCCAGGGAACAGTGAACGCAAATTTTTTAAATTCTATTTAAAAAAGAAAAATCTGTATGTCAGCTAATCTGCTCTTTAAGTCAGAAAAAATGTAGCATATACTGCTAACAATGTCAATGAAAATATATTTCTTCCTTTCTGTAGCATGTGTCACTGAATGCTTATGAGTGTGATGTGCAAATCTAGAGCACATTTTGCTTCCCATTACTTCAGGCAGTGTTGCTCCTCCAGGAGGTAGTATAAAGTCTAGGGAGAGTAAAGAAAGTTGCAAGGGAGACTGTGAAGAGAATGAGCTATTTAGTTGAATAAATAATTACATAAAGTAGGACAAAGAATAAAAGAGATGAACCTATTTAAGCATAGTTTGTAAAACAGAAATAGTTTATGTCCTTAGCTGAATTAATGATAATGCCCAATGAATACCAAGGGAACTGGTCTGAGGCTAGTGCTGTGGATGAAGTAAAGGTCTGATTAAAAATCTGTTTTAAAGAAAGGAACAAGGGAAAGACTCCAGTTCACTTCAGTACGGCTTGGATCAAGCCCCAGCTAAGCTATCTCAGTGTCCCTACAACAAGTAAAATTGCTGTATGTCTTCAGGTAGGCATATTCAAGAGAGTGGGAGTTTTTCAGATCAGGAAAAAAACATTCCCATGTTTACAAAAAGACTCTTTTAAGCATACACATCACACAGTTATGCAATGATTTACCATAACTACCCGTTTTATGCATGCTTTAATATGAATTAATGCACTTTAGAAAAGAATTCAACAGTACTCAATGAATCCCAAAGAATTGTGTTGGACATTGCTTCAGGGGCAGGTAGCTGGGAAAAGGCCAGATAAATCCCCTTAGAAATACATTTATTAGCTAAAAATCTGATTGTGGTGAACAGTCTTGGGGTGTGAAATATTCCATGGCCAAAATTGTGGATAGTTTCTCTATCCACATTTCAGGAAACGCAGTGCTTAGATAGCAAATATTAACTTAGGTCTGCTAGGATCCTAAATGTGCACTTTGGGACAGTGAGATGTTACCAGTGAAGTCTGTCCTTGCCAATAGATGAGAGTATTCCAGCATCTGAAATTATTGCTGACTGGGATTTATTGTTCAGTGATGTACGGAGCTTGGAGATGAGTCAGGAAATGCCACATGTTTTTTTGCTATAGTAAGACCAGAAGCAGCAGATGCACTTCAGATTAAGGGACTTGGCAGAAAGATTGTGAAAAGAAGGATTCTAGTGCACTGGGAGGAGACCTGGCCCAAGGTCAGAAGGTTTCTCATTAATATTCTTCTGCTTTTGGTCAGTGCAGCAGAACTTTCTCCCACTGCTCTCCAGAAGTACTCATTGTTCTTCAAAGAAATCGGATATTTTATGCAAGATGTTCAGAGGCTCAGTTTTGTTACAGAATCTTTTAGTAAATATGTTCTTCTTTTTTCCCAAAATAATTCTGCTTTCTTTCAGCCCAAATCTACATTTTTCTCATAGAACATTACTTTTGTTGATCACAGACTTAAATGTAAGTGTTAAGCACTCATGCAGTCATATTTTGAATTGCCAACTGAAATGGTTATGTTTGGCTTCGGTATTCACCTGTTTTGCCCAACACAAGCAACTGAGTTATCTTTAATGCTTTGCACATATGAGGATTACACTTTCACCACTTTGTTGGACCTCATTCTTACCAAGAAGGAGGAGCTGAATTAACATGGAGCTCCTGGATAAACTCAAAACTGTGTTGGAGGCATGGACAGTGGGATAGAGTGCACTCTTAGAAAGTTTGCCTATGACAACAAGCTGTGTGGCTTGGTTGATATGCTGGAGGGAGGGGATGCCATACAGAGGGACCTGGACTGGCTCAAGAGGTGGGCTCGTGCAAACCTCATGAAGTTCAACCAAGCCAAGTGCAGTCCTGCACCTGGGACATGGCAATCCCAAGCACAAATACAGCTTGGGTGGATAATGACTGGAGAGCAGCCCTGAGGAGAAGAAATTGGGAGTGATGGTGGATGAGAAGATCGACATGAACTATCAGTGTGCACTGGCAGTCCAGAAAGCCAACCGCATCCCGGACTGTATCAAGAAAATTGTGGCCAGCAGGTTGCAGGAGGTGATTCTACTCCTCTACTCTGCTCTCGTGAGAACCCACCTGGAGTACTGTGTCCAGCTTCAGAGTCTTCAACACAGGAAGGACATGGACCCGTTTGGTCCAGCTGAGGGTCACGAAGATGATCAGAGGGATG